>CACSLK010028053.1:8052030-8073286 GCA_902706635.1 Striga hermonthica | reverse complement strand
ATTATTAAATTTGCTTATGAATTATTATTCAAGTTATAATAATATTTATTACTTATACTTAACACCCACAAAAATGGTTTACCCAGTAATGTGGCGTGAAATTTATAACTGCTTATTCTTGTACCCACCGAAAGATTTATCGAGTAGTGTGGTGTGACATTTTTATTTGATTTGTTATTTATTAAATTATTTACGTAATGATTCGGTGAATTTTTAAGGTAATATACATGATAAATTAGAATTTTATGATCATAAATGATTAATTAGCAAATATTATATTATTAAATTTGTTTCCAACGGCTAGTTAACGGTTATTTTTGTAACGGTTATTTACCAATATCTATATATAACACTACAAAAACTCGCATTTAACTATTTCCACAAAAAAATCCCTTCTCTCTTGTGAACAAAATCCCTTCTCTCTTGACCTAGCCCACGCCGCCGTCGATTAGTGCCTCTTCCAGCGGACAACCGGCTACCGGTGGACAGCTCTCCGGCGTGCGCCAACGTTATTGTTCGCTGTGGTTTTCCCCTTGTATCACGCGCCTAGGGTTGAGAATGGTGGCTACGGCGGATTTCTTCGATCTGTTCTTGTAGGTCACCGGAGACCCTGGGTGGCGAGGCTTGGGGGAAGGCGGCGACGGTGGTTGACTGCGGCCCAGGTTTTCTTGTTGGGTCTTTATCGGGCGATCTCTCTTCTTCTTCTGTCGGCGGCCGGCTCTTTTCCTGCTTTTCTTGTTTGCAGGTGTCGGCTCCGGTCCCCGGCTTGCTGGCTCTTTGCAGTGGAAGTTGGTGGGCTGGGTTTCGTTTTCAGAGATTGGGAGGGGTGCTCTGGTGGTGATGACTGCGGTGGGATGACCGGGCGTTGATGTCAATTTTGTGGTCCCTTCTCTCCTGTTCTCTGGCGCTGCGTTCGGGGGAGGACCATTGTGTCCGGAACTTGGCTAGTGGTGTTAGCCATTTTTCGGGACGATGGTTGGTGTGGGACGAGTCGACATCTTTTGCCGGTAGAGCGGGTCGGCTCTTGGTTTGACTTGAGGTGTGAGTCTTTGTCTTGCTAGGCGTTCGGCAGCAGTGGCGGGCGAAGTTCTTGTGTCTCGAATCTCTTCGAGGAGTCGTCTATTGTCCTCTTGTTTAGATCGGGTGTTTGCCGGGGGAGGGCGTGTTTTATTAGATATAATTATTTGTTTAGTTTGTGTCTTTGTTCTTGGTTGTTTAGGTTTGTGTTTTTTGTCTGGGCTACTTGGCCTCTGTGAACCCGAGTGTCACCTTATTATCCCACTGGGATCTGGCACTTGGGTATTACCCTATTGGGGTCTTTTTAGTTGTTGTTAGTTGTTTTAGTTGTTTAGTTTGTTAGTTTTAGTTGCGAGCTTTATTCTAGCGTTGCTAGCCGGGATTCTAGGCGGTCTTCTGACCTGTCCTCCCACTTTTTCAGCTGTTGGCTGCTGTGTATTCAGCCGTTGGCTGCTGTGTATTCGCACATTTGTGCATTTGGATTTATAATATTATCTATCGTTTCGGAAAAAAAATATATAACACTACAATTCATTTTCATAATCCAAACACTCAAAAATATATTTTCTTTATAAGAAAAAAAAAAATGTTTGATCCATTACTTATAATTACCATTATCTTGTTTATGATATATGTTTTGCTAATTTTCACGATGATGTATCGTACTATTGGATTTAAATTTTATGTACTAGGCCTTTGTATAATGTGTTTAGTATTTGCTCTTATGTACGTCTTGAAGAATTAATGATTGTATATGTAATTTTTCGAATCTAAGCATTGATGTTTTATTTTATAGTTATCATGGCAAATCTGGTCAAACTCGAATTTGAAGCTCTCGATATATCCGGAAAAAATTATATCTCATGGACATTGGATGCCGAAATTCATTTGGCGGCAAGGGGATTAGAAAAAACAATAATCCCAAATGATTCATCAATACAGGATAAAGCTAAAGCAATGATATTTCTGAGGCATCATTTGAATGAGGTATTGAAAAATGAATATTTAATTGATCCTGCGGATCTCTGGAAAGCCTTGAAAGAAAGGTATGATCACCAGAAAACGGTGATTCTCCCCCAGGCTCGTTATGAATGGATGCATTTACGCTTCCAAGACTTCAAAACTGTTAACGAGTACAATTCAGCCATGTTCCGCATTTGTTCGGTGTTAAAATTATGCGGAGAAAACATAACTGATTATGATATGCTGGAAAAAACGTTGTCCACGTTCCACGCTTCAAATGTACTATTGCAGCAACAATACAGAGCAAAAGGCTTTGTAAAATATTCTGAGTTGATTTCTCGTTTGCTGTTGGCTGAACAAAATAACAAGTTGTTGATGAAAAATCATGAATCTAGACCCACGGGGTCTACTGCGGTCCCTGAAATGAATGCTGTAATATCTAAACAGGGAACCGGAACTGAAAACAGCCAGACATATGTGCGTGGAAATACCTCGGGACGTGGCCGGGGTCGTGGACGTGGACGTGGCCGTGGCCGTGGATATGCCCAGATCGCCGATTTGACCAAGGCTTCAAATTTCACCGAGGGTATAACTCGGGCCGGGGATATAATCGTGGGCGAGGCCGTAACTATGCCCAAAATTTTGAAAGGGGGAGAAATTTTCAGCCAAAATTTGAACAAAATAATGTGACAGAAAATAATAATGAAAATGCATGTTATCGATGTGGAAGGACGGGACATTGGGCACGAAACTGTCGTGCTCCGAAATACGTTGTTGATAAATATAATGATTCCCAGAAATCAAAAGACAAAAATGTAGAAACTAATTTTATAGTTGGGGAATCCTCTGCAAATAATAAAACACGTGTAGATGATGACTATGGCATCAATGACATGTTGAACCTGGATTTTGCTGATACGGTATTTGAAGAAAGAGCTGGAAATGACCAAGAGAACAACTGATTATCCTGTTTCTTTTCTTGCTTTCTAAGTTTTTATTGTATTTGCGTATTTGTACTAGTTGTATCTGTATTTCAAATTTGATCAATAATAATGTTGTTTTCTTTTAGATCATGGATCGATCTCGAATCCAAAATGGAGATATATGTATTGCAGATTGTGCAACTACTCATACTATACTCAAGGATAGAAAATATTTCGTCAACTTGAAATTAAATAAAGCAAAGGTAAACACAATTTCCAGAAATGCAAAGATAATTGAGGGTTCTGGAAAAGCCATATTTTTATGATGGGAGGTACAAAGTTTACATTGAATGATGCATTATTCTCCCCGAAATCAACAAGAAACTTGTTGAGTTTTAAAGATATCCGAATGAACGGATACCATGTTGAAACAATGAATGAAGGGGGAGTTGAATATCTTTGCATTACCTCAAATGTTGCGGGAAATAAATGTGTTTTGGAGAAATTGCCAGCTTTATCATCGGGCTTATATTACACCCGCATTTATATTATTGAGACTTATGCTGCAACAAAGTCACAGGCGAATGAAATGTTTAAACTTTGGCATGATAGACTTGGCCATCCTGGATCGATAATGATGCGAAGAATTATTGAAAATTCTAGTGGGCATCCATTAAAAAATCAGAGGATATTGCAAACACATGAATTGACATATGCATCATGTTCTCAAAGGAAATTGATAATAAGACCATCACATACTAAAGTCGGGCATGAATCACCATTATTTTTGGAAAGAATTCATGGTGATATATGTGGACCTATTCATCCACCTTGTGGTCCATTCAGATATTTTATGGTGTTAATTGATGCTTCTAGTAGATGGTCTCACGTGAGTTTGTTATCCATTAGAAATGTGGCATTTGCTAAATTGCTTGCCCAACTTATCAAATTAAGGGCCCAATTCCCAGATTATATTATCAAAAGGGTCAGACTTGACAATGCTGGAGAGTTTACATCTCAAGCATTTAATGATTATTGTATGGTAGTGGGAATTGATTTTGAACATCCTGTAGCACATGTTCATACTCAAAATGGTCTAGTAGAATCATTGATTAAACGACTGCAACTTATAGCCAGACCATTGATAATGAGGACAAAACTGCCCACTTCAGTATGGGGACATGCTATTCTGCATGCAGATAATCTAATTCGCATAAGACCAAGTGCACACCATACATACTCGCCATTACAGTTGACATCTGGTCGAGAACCAAATATTGCACATATTAGAATTTTTGGTTGTGCAGTGTATGTACCAATTGCTCCGCCTCAACGTACGAAAATGGGGCCTCAAAGAAGGTTGGGAATATATGTTGGATATGAATCTCCATCAATAATAAAATATCTTGAGCCAAAGACAGATGATGTTTTTACAGCTCGGTTTGATGATTGTAATTTTAATGAAGAATTATTTCCCCCTTTAGGTGGGAATGAAAAGTCAATTTGGAAAAATATTGAAAGGAGAACATCATCACTATCATATCTTGATCCTCCCACCAAACAAAGAGAGCAAGAAGTTCAAAAGATTATACATCTGCAGAATATTGCAAATCAATTGCCAGATGCATTTACTGACACAAAAAGGGTGACAAAATCACATGTTGCAGCTATAAATGCCCCTGCTCGAATTGAGATTCCAAAAGAGATGCCAAATGACGATGTGCCAAATGAATTAAAGGCACGCTTGAAACGAGGAAGACCAGTGGGGTCTAAAGATAAGAATCCTCGAAAGAAGAGAGAAATTCAAGATTCGAATTTGAAAAAGAATCAAGATGATGGAAAAATTTCGGAACGAAATGAAAATATTGAAATCTCCATCAATTATGTAAATAATGGGAAACTTTAGAAGCGTGATGGGATCATTGATGATGCGTTCGCATATATGGTATCACAAGAAATTGACAAAGAAGTTGAGGATCCTGAACCAAAATCTATGATTGAATGTCAGAAAAGACAATTGGGACAAGTGGAAAGGTGCTATTCAAGCCGAGTTAAATTCGCTTAATAAACGAAAGGTGTTTGGACCTATTACCATTATACCTAAAGACATAAAACCTATTGGGTACATATGAGTTTTTGTCAGAAAAAGAAATGAGAAAAATGAGATCACAAGATATAAAGCTCGCCTTGTAGCACAGGGATTTTCCCAGAGGCCTGGGATCGATTATGATGAAACATATTCCCCTGTTATGGATGCGATTACTTTCAGATACTTGATTAGTTTGGCCATCCATGAAAATCTTGAGATGCGTCTTATGGATGTTGTGACTGCTTACTTATATGGGTCACTAGACGCTGACATTTATATGAAAATTCCAGAAGGAATTAGAATGCCCGAAGCACTAAAGTCCAAACCTAAAGAGTTATGTGCGATAAAACTGCAAAGATCATTGTATGGCTTGAAACAATCCGGGCGTATGTGGTACAATTGTTTAAGTGAACAATTGCTTAAACGGGGATACATAAATAATCAAATATGCCCGTGTGTTTTTATAAAAAGATCACAAGATGGAGTTGTGATAATTGCTGTCTATGTCGATGATCTTAATATTATTGGGACTACAAATGAAATTCAAGAAGCAGTCATTTTACTAAAAGGCGAGTTTGAAATGAAAGACCTCGGACAGACCAAATATTGTCTCGGCTTGCAAATAGAACGGGTCCAAAATGGGATATTTGTCCATCAATCTAATTACACTAAAAGAATACTAAAACGATTCAATATGGACAAGGCTAATCCACTTATTGCCCCAATGGTCAATCGAACATTAGATGTCGAAAAGGATCCATTTCGACCTTGTGATGAAGATGAAGAGATACTTGGTCCTGAAATACCATATATGAGTGCCATAGGAGCTCTTATGTATCTTGCTAATTGTACCAGACCAGATATATCTTTCGCTACCAATTTATTAGCAAGATATAACTCGGCACCTACGAGGAGACATTGGAATGGAATCAAGCATATATTCCGTTATCTCCAAGGGACAATCGATTTGGGACTGTTGTACTCTAACGATAAAAAACATGAAATAATCGGTTTTGCAGATGCAAGATATCTCTCAGATCCTCATAAAGCAAGATCTCAAACTGGATACGTCTTTACGATTGGCGGAACTGCATTCTCTTGGCGCTCTCAGAAACAAACGTTAGTTGCGACGTCTTCAAACCATGCTGAGATCATTGCACTTCATGAAGCAAGTAGGGAAAGTATCTGGCTCAGAAACATGACTCAACATATTCAACAAGCCAGTGGACTATCGAACAATAATGACCCGACGGTGATATTCGAAGACAATGCAGCCTGTGTCGCTCAAACCAAAGAAGGATACATCAAAAGTGACAGAACTAAACATATCCCGCCAAAGTTCTTCTCATATGCGCAAGAGCTTGAAAGAAACAAACAAATCAAAGTTCAATACATTCGATCAAGTGATAATGCAACAAATTTGTTTACAAAGGCGCTTCCGACGACAATATTTCAAAAGCACATACACAATATTGGAATGAGACATCTTCGGGATTTGCACGGATAATAACTCGAGGGGGAGTATATGCGGCTGTACTCTTTTTTCCTTATCTCGGTTTTTTCCCACAGGGTTTTTCCAGATAAGGTTTTTAACGAGGCAGCATAAACGCACATTTAATAGTGGTAATTCCAAGGGGGAGTGTTATAAACAAGTGGAATTTTACCACTATTAATAAAGTTATCATTGTAAAACAACTAACAGATAAATAATCAAGTTAGAGAGAAGGGAGACATTCTCTCACTAGAAATCATCTTGTTTCTAGGGCTTGAACAAATTGATCTTTCACCTCTTTGATCTTGAGTGTTTTTGAGTGCTTAACTCGTTCTTAATTCCGCCCACAAAATCCGAACAATTCCATGGTTGAAACTCCTAAAGCCGCGGAAGTTGCTTAGTCCATAATGGCTAGGAGCAAGAGAAAAGCATCATACCGCCGCCTCATTCTTGACAACACCGAGGACATCGACGATTTTGAACCCATGGAAGAAGAGACCACGACACCGCTTGCAACCAAAAATACCGCCGGTAGTTCCAAAGCCGAGAGTGTTCTTGGGCTTCCCACATCCAAAGGTAAGCTCACTAATGAGGATAATGTTGTTGATGATCTTGTGAACATGGGATTTGATGTTGAGATGTTGGAGGGAGTAGAGGGTAATCAAGAGCTAGCAACAAGTGAAGGCAAAAAAGACACCCACAAGGTGTTTGATAAAATGCCTCAAAAGGAAAATGTAAAGGAAAATTTGGTGAAGTCTCAAAAGGATGCCGCTACACAAAAGAGGCCCTTCTCGGCCCTCTTTGCCGACAATCGCAAACCCTCCTTAGGCCTCAAATTGGACTATATCCCACCGAAGGAAGGAGGCGCGTTCCTTGAAGAGGAGGACATCTCCAAGCTTACCGACACGTGGGGCTTTTGCCTAGTCGGGTATTTTACCCAAAGGCACCCCGGGAAAGAGGCTCTCCTAAAGTTATGTAAGACTTGGAACGTAGAGTTCGAGATTGTCCCCAATGTCAATGGGTGGATTGTTTTCAAATTCAAAACCGATGATGATAGAGTCAAAATGCTTCAAGGGGGACCCTACACCACATATAGAAGGGGGCTCATCCTAAAAAATCTTCCACATTGGTTCCAATTTGGGGAAGATGATATCAAGGTGGTTCCCGCTTGGATCAACCTCCCGTTCTTGCCCGGAGAGTGTTGGAATGCCAAAGCTATCGCCAAAATAGCCTCGTGTGTCGGTAAACCCATCTCCACCGACAAGTTAACGGCAACACGTGCTCGAAGGAATTATGCCCGGGTTTTAGTAGAGCTTGACCTCTCAAAAGTGCGGACCCTTAGTGTCCCCGTTAATGGTAAGGATGGGCTATTGTTTGAACAAAAGTGGAGTATGAATATGTCCCACATTATTGCTCCCATTGCAAGTACATCGGCCACTCTCTCTCGAATTGTGGTAAGCATGCGGCCCACGTGAAGGGCAAAAAAGTAAATAGGGAACCGGAAAAGCATGGGAAGGTAGACTATCCGGAAAAAAAAGTCGAGGAGGATACTCTCAAGGTCAATGCCCACGAGAAAAAGAAGGCAAAGACCACCAAAGAAGAGGAAAAAAATGAACATATGTGTCAAGGGAGCAACTCAAAACAAGAGAGCACCAAGGAGGAGAACAAAAGGGAAAACTCTTGCCCGATGGAGATTGCTAGCTCCTCGAACACCGGGCCAACCACTCCCGGAGGAGACAAACCGGAGGTGACCCCGGATGATGATGGTTTTCAAAAAGTGGAGAGGCGAAACAAAGTCCAAACAAGGAGTTGCTCGGCTAGCAAAAATCCACCAATGGAACAATCAACGAAGCACAAGGACAAGACGAACACAAGAAAGGACCCGGGGAAAAGCGCAAATCCGAAGAAAGGGGGCAACCCCTCCTCTTCCCAATGATAATCGCTTCTTGGAACATTAGGAGCTTTAACGGGTCCCTAAAACAAGATGAGGTTGCCAACCTCATCCGGAAGAATAATATAGACATTCTTGGTCTATTGGAGACGAAAACCGACAATAGGCGCCTCTCTCTCTTCGTGCAAAGAAGGTTGCCGGGTTGGGATTTTTGCGAAAACTTTCATGTTATCGATCGAGGCCGCATAGCCATCATTTGGAACACCGCAAGAGTGGACCTTACGGTAGAAAGCACCATGCCACAAGTCATCCTAACGAAAATACATTGCAAGGTTAGTAATAACTCCTTCTTTACTAGCTTTGTATATGTCTTCATTCGAGAGGGGATAGAAAATTACTATGGGATGACCTTATAGCTTCTCGGGGTACAATTTCTTTGCCTTGGTTGATTCTCGGAGATTTCCCATTCTCAAGCCGGAGGAAAGAATAAAAGGAGAGCGTGTCACGAACCGGGATACCATGGACCTCTTTGAATTGTGTGACACTTTGGGTCTATCCGACATCCCCTCTAGTGGATTCTTTTTCACTTGGTCAAATAGTCATGTTTGGTCCAAGTTGGATAGAGCTATGATGGACCCCCAATGGGTGAATGCCGATTATTTCTCTCATGCCTCATTCCTTGCCCCGGGTATATCCGGCCATTCTCCTTGTCTAGTTCATGTCTTCGAAGCCGGAGCCAATGGGGGTTCCCCTTGGCGCTTCTTTAATATGTGGACGTTGCATAAAAATTTTTTGCCGTGTGTTTCCGACACTTGGAGTCATGTTGGTGGGGGATCGAGGCAATTTCGCCTCACTACCAATCTCAAGAATCTTAAGAATTCGCTCAAGGCACTTAATGAGAAATCTTACTCACATATCTCTACACGTGCCAATGAAGCCAAAGCCGCTCTCAAGGAAGCACAACAAATGCTCCACGACCAACCGGATGATCTCGGCATCAAGTCTAAGTTGGGGCATCTTAGGCTCCAAGCTCTCAACTTGGCCAAAGCGGAAAAACTCTACTTCCAACAAAAGGCCAAATGCAATTTCCAAATCAAAGGAGATAAATGTACCAAGTTCTATCATAGCTTGGTCAAGAAGAGAGCGAAAAGGAACTATATTGCTTCGATAACTTGTGAGGATGGCACATTAACCGGCTCCATGGAGGATGTTTCTAAAGAATTTATACGTTACTATGAAGGCCACCATCGTAGCACTCTAATGGCCCCGGTAACCAATGAAGAGATCAAGTCCACCCTTAGAGGCATTGAAGGAGAAAAATCCTCGGGTCTGGATGGCTACACCTCTACCTTCTTCTTAAAGAGTTGGGATGTGGTTGGTAATGACCTTGTTGCGGCAATCAAAGAATTTTTTCGAACCGGGTCCATCCTCAAGCAATGGAACCACACCGGAATCACGCTTGTCCCTGAGTCCTCCCACTCCTCTTGAGTCACGGACTTTCGGCCAATTGCGTGTTGCAACACGGTTTACAAGATTTGCTCCAAAATCCTCGCAAGGAGAATTAGTGAGGTCCTCGACGCTATTGTTGATGAAGCCCAAGCCGCTTTCGTGAAGGGAAGAAATATGACGGACAATATTCACCTCATGCAATAATTACTTCGTCAATATTTGAGAAAAAGAGTCTCCCCGAGATGCTTGATCAAGATCGATCTCCGTAAAGCATTCGATTCCGTCTCATGGGCCTTCTTGAGGCAAACGCTTGAGGGTTTAGGCTTCCCAATGGCTTTCACTAAGTGATCATGGAGTGCGTCACCACCCCTTCGTATTCCTTATCCATCAATGGAAGCCTTAAAGGCCATTTCAAAGGAGCTCGTGGGCTAAGACAAGGTGACCCTCTCTCGCCTTTCTTTTTTGTTCTTTGTATGGAATATTTATCTCGACTCATTAAATGGCACACGGAGGATGACCCGAACTTCAAATTCCATCCTATGTGTGAGAAGCTTAAAATCTCTCACCTTGTCTTCGCCGATGACCTCATGCTCCTCTCTCGGGGGGACTCGGGGTCAATTCAATTGCTTATGAATTGTTTAAGGGATTTTGGAGCAAAATCGGGGCTTGAAATGAATATGCTCAAATCCAACATATATATGGCCGGAGTTAAAGAACAAGATCGTGAGACAATCCTTGATGACACTTGTTTGCAAAGCGGGCCTATGCCTTTCCGTTACCTCGGGATTCCCCTCACTGCGGATCGCATTACCGGGAGGCTATTTGATGATATGATCAAACAAGTTGAAAGCCAATTAAGTGGATGGAGGAGTCACTCCCTTTCCTATGCCGGTAGATTGGAACTAATTCGGTCGGTCATTCAAGGAATCGCTTGCTTTTGGATGGGCATATTCCACTTGCCGGGCATTGTTCGAACCAAGATCATTCAACTTTGTAGGAGGTTCTTATGGGGCTCCAAAAAAGCCCCCGTTGCATGGGATATTTTGTGTCTACCTCGTGCGGAGGGTGGATTGGGGCTCCGTAACTTGGACGCATGGAACCGAGCCCTTCTCATGAGGACTCTTTGGAATATGCAAGCAAAGAAGGATTCACTTTGGTACAAATGGATCCACAACATCTATTTGAAGGAGAAAACTATTTGGGATTGACAAGTTTCCAAAAATGATTCCCCCCTCTTCAAATCCCTCTTTGAAATCCGGCAAAGCTTGATTGAAAAAGCGGGTAGCGAGCATGGCACGGAAGCCCTTCTCCGTGCTTGGAATTTGCGTGGCAAACAAGATGGAATGAGTAAGTGCTATGACTTTCTTCGTCCCAAAGGTATCGAGAAGCCATGGACCGGGGTTGTTTGGGAAAGTTGCAATACCCCTAAGCATTCTTTCATCTTATGGCTCGACGTAATGAATAGGCTCCAAACAAAGGATAGATTGGAATTCCTCAACGAAGACCCCACATGCCTCCTTTGTGGTACCGCAAACGAATCCTCGAGTCATCTCTTCTTCGAGTGTCCCTTAGCTCGGAGATTTGGAGTGCAATTAGAGTTTGGGTTAGCCTCCGTCACATGCCATCTACCCTTAAAGGCGCCCTCAAATGGACTAAAAAAGAAGGGAAAGGTACGACTTGGCGAGCCAAATTGAAGAAAGCGGCACTTGCGGCAACCGTCTACTTCATTTGGAACGCACGCAATAGATTCATTTTTGAAAGCGAAAGTCAACCTCCAAGCCTCGTGATTAGAAAGGTAAAAACACATGTTTACCGCACTATCTTTGCTACCTACTCGAGTGTTCTTGCCGAATTCGAAAGGAGATGTCTTGGCCTTGAATTTTGAAAAATTTTGAGTTGGTTGTTGTAAAGTGTATGAGCACTTAGATGATATTGAAGAGAGGAAATTAATTGTTTCTCTTCTTCGAGTGAGCACCCGGCTTGTGGTTGCCCTCGTTTATTTTGGTTCTTGCGAGTGAGGAGCCGACATGTGTCTACCCACTACGCTTTTGATAGCCGTCCCGGTTGTATGACTTTCAGTTTTGATCAATACAAATTTATTTAACGATAAAAAAAAAAGTTATCATTGTAATTATTATACTAGTGTGTGCATTGAAATGTGTGCCCAATTTTTCTATAAAAGGGGCAAGATATGTAGTGTAATTCTACACACGGGAAATAGAAACGAAAGTGAAGAAAGAAAGAAAGAACAGTTTGAGTTATATCCGGTTTTATACATTGTGTTCTTTATATTCCTCACATTTTTATAACAAAAATGAAAATGTTATCTGATTTTACTCTAATAATAAAAAATACTCTTTACAACTTCTCTTTCTTTTTTACTCATTATTATTCCTTTTAAAACTTTATTTAATATTATAAAATATTTAATTAACTTAGACTATAAGTGCATTTCAAAATTTTTTTTATATATATTTTATCAATTATTCATATATGATGCATGAAAATAATGGCTATTAATTATTTTTTACTGAACATATGAAAAAAAAATATATATATCTATTGTTGACATCCGGATCGGCCTGACCTAGGTTTTGCAGTTCGAAAGTGGGAGGCCGGGAGGAGACGACCCTGTGGTCTGAACCGGGTAGCAAGCCAGCACAAGGTGCCTAGCTGACTCGAAGAAGAAGTTGACCACGACAGCCACCAGAACGTACTAGGAGATCGGCGTCTTGCGCTCCATGTGGGGACGCCGAACTCCACAGACGCCGAGCAGACTTGTGGACCCCTAAGAGACGGGAGGTCATCAAATGCCGGAAGTCCGACCTGAAGATTCCCTGAGATCGGTACTTACTCGAGAGCGGGACTCGAAAATAGTATAACTACTGCCACTTGGCGACTAATGATTGTCGATGGGACAAGTCACCTTAGCCTACCCCACTATGGTATCTAGCCCAACAAAAAAGTCTGTCAAAATTAATGCTCCCCATGTGTGCATTAAATGTCTGGCAGGTCATAATTGAGAAACCTTAAATCGCATTCAATAACTGTCAGGGAAGCGTCGACCTGCTCGTTAGGGTTACTGTACGACAAGACAAGATAAACAGTGCCGAATTTAAGGTTATTGTAAATAGAGGACCCATTTCATTTATTTTGGGTTGTTGAATCATCAACTACTACTTTCTCTCTCTAGAATCTGTAATAAATTCCCGCAACTACTCCCAACTGTAACAGAAGTGCCGACCTCATTATTAAAGGCCGACCTCATGATTACATAATAAGAGCTTTTTTAATCGTATTTCTTCATTGTTTTCTCTCTTCTACTTTCATAAAATTTAATCTTAACAGTTGATCGGATCCGTCCATCAACATCAACTTTTACAAATTAAATATAATCTATCATTTTTTATTAAAAATCTAACTATTATTTATAAATTAAACAAGCTATACTATATGAATTAAAAAAATATTATATGTAAAAGGATTGAACCTAGAAGAATGACATTTGTTGATGAAAGGATCCGATCATCGGTTAAAATGAAATTTAATGAAAATTAATATTAAAAAGATAGGAAAGAGATACGGTTAAATTGGGTTTTATTACGTAATTACGAGGTCGGGCTCTGATAGTGGGGTCGGCACTTTTGTTACACTTGTGGATAATTACGAGAATTTATTACAGTAGAGAGATAAAGTAGTAGTTGAGAATGCAACAACCCATAATAAATGAATTGGGTCTTCTATTTATAGCATCTCCAAATCCGACACTGTCCAGGTACTGTTCACCGGTCTTGTCGTACAGCAATATCGCAGTACGGGTGGGCGCCGCTCTGACAGTTATTTAATGCGATTTGAGGTTTCTCTAATCATTACCTGCCAGACATTTAATGCACACATGAGAGATATTTAATGCTGACAGACTTTCTGTCGGGCTAGGTCCTCTAAGATAGTAGGCTAGGCGGATATGTCCCATCGACAATCATTAGCTGCAAAGTGGCATTATTATATCATTTTCGAGCCCCGCACTCGTTTGTCAGCCGATCATGCTAAATCTTCTGGTCGGCTCCTAAATCTTTGTTTGTCCCCCAACCCTCAAGTACCTATTTGTCAGCTCGGCTTCCGTGGAGGCCAGCCCCATGGCTGGCAGGTCGAGGTGCCGCTCTCGAGAATGGTGACACTCGTCGCTTCGATTAGTCTGACTTCTCGTTCAGCTTGGCACTTCCTCAATTATCCAAGATACCGGTTCGGGTTTTGAAGTCGGCCCCTTCCGGTTCAATCCCGGCTAACTCGAATATCAATAAAATTAAAAAAAATAGTTACTACTTTTTGTTTTTTCAAATACAAGTTTACTTGACACACTATTACATATGTTGTACAGTAGATCTGATCCCCTGCCCTGCCCACTAAAAAATTTTACATGAAAAACGTATTTTGAGAATACGTTTTTCAATTAAATTTAATTGAAAAACGTATTCTCAAAATACGTTTTTCATGTAAAATTTTTTGGTGGGCACAAGTGAGCAAAACCATGTTGTACAGCTAGGAATAATTTATTGAAAATTTTCAAATCCAAAATGCAATGTTTCCCAATTTAAACACTGAAGGATCTCGATTAGCTGGTTGAGCTGAGGCATTTATGATCTAGAAGTTCACAGAGCATAGAGTAGTTTCTCAATTCCGAAGGTCTTTCTTTCTAATACTAGTCTTTGCATACAACGTCGCACCAAGAATCTCAAGATGCATTTTAGCGAGAACGAGGGGATCGAGAAAAAAACCTTCGTGGTAACAGGCGGGTTGGGCTTCGTCGGCTCGGCCCTCTGCTTGGAGTTGGTCAGAAGAGGGGCCCGTCAAGTCCGGGCCTTTGACCTCCGGCCGGAGTCCCCTTGGTCCAACGATCTCCGAAGTCGGGGAGTTTCTTGCATTCAAGGTGTGTGTATATATATCTGTGTGTGTGTGTGTTTATTTTGTTTTATTTCCTTTTAGCAGAAAACATTGTTCGACCTTAATCAGCATGCGAAATCAAGATTCAATCTTTTTGCTGCCATTTATTAGTCTATGGAGCTTATTTGTGAATGAATGCTGTAAAAATGTACTTAACTTGGTTGTGTGATCATAGATCGAGGGTTAATTCCTTCCTGCCCATGTGAGCCCTTGGATCAACACATACCCACATGGGTGTGTGTGAGTGTGTGTGACCCAACAGTGATAAAACCCCGTGTGGTCACTTCCCGCACGGGTAGGATCGAACTTGCCCAGATTGAGAAAGGGGAAAAGGTCGAAACGAAATTTTTGATTCGATTTTATTCCAAGTGATGGAATGTGATTTCCTATTCCATTGAGTGGGTCTTTTTTAAGTGGTGAATTTGTAGGAGAATCGAGCTAGTTATACTTCCTTTACCTGGGATGAGTGATTTTACAATGCTACTGATGGTTTCTAAGCTTGATGGCTTTTGAGTTGAAGGGGATAAAAGGGAAACTAATTAAAGAAACACAATGGTAAAAAGAAGGGTCTTGGACAATGAAAAAGATTTCTATTAGTTGCTTCTCTTTGTGTTGCGTGTGTTCTTGTCAAAATTTGCATCAGGGTAAAAAGATGTTAGTTAACTCGGTAATCAATTGAAACCATGACTGAAAGTTGTATGTGCGTAGGTGATGTTTCCGCTAAACGAGATGTTGAGAAGGCCTTACGTGGGGTAGACTGTGTTTTCCACCTTGCTTCTTACGGCATGTCCGGAAAGGAGATGCTTCAGTTCGGCCGAGTTGACGAGATTAACATTAATGGGACACTCCACGTGTTGGATGCTTGCGCGGAGCACCAAGTCAAGAGACTTGTTTATGTCAGCACGTATAACGTCGTTTTCGGAGGGAAAGAAATTGTAAATGGAAATGAAGCCTTGCCTTACTTTCCCATGGATGATCATGTGGACCCGTATGGCCGTAGTAAATCCATAGCCGAACAACTCGTCCTGAAGAGCAATGGTCGACCCTTCAAGTGAGTGTAAAAATACTGTGTGTTCAAAATCAACCACATGGGTTATGGTAAAATTTTGACCTTTTTAACTCGCACGGGTAAATTATTTAGTTGTTGTTAATGGGCTGTACAGGAACAAGAAAGGAAAGTTATACACCTGTGCTATCCGACCAGCAGCTATATATGGCCCGGGTGAAGAAAGGCACTTTCCGAGGATCATAAAACTAGCAAAGTTGGGCCTCGTGCCTTTCAAGATTGGGGGAGAGAGCGTCAAATCTGACTGGGTTTATGCCGATAACCTCGTGTTGGCCCTGCTATTGGCTAGCATGGGCCTTTTGGACGACATTCCTGGTAGACTCGGTGAGCCGGTTGCTGCTGGTCAACCCTACTTCATATCCGACGGTAAAAAATGTCATTCTTTTTAATTATCTAAAGGCGGGGCCCCCTAAAATCTCATTCTTGGTATTCTTGAAAAATAATGTAATGTTCTATTTGATAATTGAATAATTTCTTGATGGCTTTCTGTATTTTTTATTTTTATTTTTATTAATCAACAGGCTGCCCCGTCAACAGTTTTGAGTTCATCAAGCCACTGCTCAAGGGTTTGGAGTATGACTTGCCGAAGTTGAGGTTGACTGTACCACATGCTCTTTTTCTAGGGAAGTTTTTCTCAGTGTTTTATTCGCTTTTGTATCCGTGGCTTGATCGGAAGTGGCTTCCTCAACCTTTGATCCTTCCTGCTGAAGTGTACAAGGTTCGACTTACATAAGTTTTCCTGCTGAAGTAGTGTGTACAAGGTTCGACTTGGATGCATTTCGTGGTTTTGTCTCGTTTTATCATGTTCTTTCCAAAACGAAATGTGTGCCCTTCTCTCTTTTCCATTCCCATGTCATAAGTCATAGCAAATTGTATATGGTTGTGGTTTGGTAAGCATATAAACTAGCTTATAACTTATTTGTTTAGCTTATATGTTTCATGCATTCAAATAAGTTTGGTTTGGTAGGACGAACTTTTTTTAAAAACTTGAGTTTACCTCATAAGTTTTCTTGGGTAGCTTTTCAAATAAGTCAATTGAATTTTCTGTATCACCGAATTTTACCAAACACTCTTATTATCATATAAGCTAGTTTTTCAGCCATAAGTCATAAGCTCGAAATTCACTTAAAAACTATAAGCTAATTTATCAGCTATAAGTTAGCTTATCAGTTAGGTTTACCAAACACAACCGATATCTATGCATACTTTGATCTCTGTCTTTTTCCAATGCCGAGCAGGTTGGCGTGACCCACTACTTCTCGATCCTTAAAGCAAAGGAAGAACTTGGCTACAGGCCTTTCGTCAGCCCTCAAGAAGGCATGTCCAACACAATCGCGTACTTCAAGGACAAGAAACGGAAGACATTGGATGGGCCCACCATATACGTGTGGGCCTTCTGTGTAATCGGGATGGCCACGTTGTTTTGTGCCGCGTACTTGCCCGATATCGGGCCCATTCCCTTGTTTAGAGCTTTTAGCCTTTTCTTCATGCGCTCGATGAAAACGATGAGACTCGTTTTCCTACTTTCTGTGGCGGCTCATTTTGTCGAGGCCGTTTATGCATGGTGGTTAGCGAGAAGATTCGATCCTTCGAACGCGAGAGGTTGGTTCTGGCAGACGTTGGCTTTGGGGTTTTTTTCGTTGCGTTTTCTGTTGAAGAGGGTAAAAGAAGTGAAGTCGGAAGATTTACATAACAATGATAACAAATGATGAGTTACTTTGTGATGTTTTTTTATAGTTGATGACTTGATGAGATGTTTGTATTTGACAGTGTATTGAGAATTTCCAGTTTTCTTGGTGTAATGGTTAAATCATGAGAACTATAAAATGATCATAATCTTAGTTCTTAATGTTTGTATATAAAAATAACTCACTCTATTCTCAATTCATACTCAAAATTTAACTCATCCTTAATTCATACTTAAAATTTAACTCAATTTTAACTCAACTTCACTGTATTCAATATTATTAATATAATTAAATAATACCAACCAATCATTCTTACACATCACAACAACTTTAATTTACTATTTATCTACTCACATAATTTTAACTATCATTTCACATTCTCTCTTATATATTTTCATCAAGTCAACTTAGTTATTTTATATAAAATATTATTTTAATATAAAATCAAAATCCCACTAAAATTAACTTTGTTTAACCGAAAAAACCCATTTCGTACGGAAATATTTGTATACAAACACGCTCTAATTGATCCATGTCTTTGTGAGGACACTAGTTTTGAGTTTTTTACTATTAGATCACACTTCTATTGATCCAACAATTAAAAATCTAGTAATATAGATGTGTGTTAAAAATCCAATGAAGTCCATAGGCATAAATTTTATCCAGAGACATAAGAGCTGATAATAATAAATATAAATAGATCAAACTTTATATAAGTGTGTGTGATCGAAAGATTAAAAATCCTGTGAGATCGATGGGCATAAATTTCCTCAACAGACAACAGATCATTGGCAAAAGCAAAATAAGAGCTGAAAATAAACATAACTAAGGAAAAAAACATGAAGCAAACACACCGTAAAATTATCTCTTCTTACACTTGACCCGTCGAGAACGAAAACAAACTAGGAAGCCGTGCATCGGGCAATAAACAGACGCTACATAAGTAACAATACTAAAGAGGAGTTTTTCCGGTCGATTAAAAAGCTCCAACTCTACCTGAATGTCTGCAGAGGACTAACTACTAGAGTCTGACTAGAAACAGCCCCATGGTCCTTATTCTAACAGTAAAGTTACAGGGGAAAAAAAAAAAAAGCACAAAAATAGGTTATGTTTTTCCACACAAATGAGAAACTCTTGCAGAAAAAAAAAAGAAAAAAGAAAAAGGTGGGGACAAAAAAAAAAAGGAAAAAGAAGAAAGATTCACTTCCAGGGCATTGCTGACATGGAATGGGGATGGTTGTTATTGCACGCACCGGAGCTGAGATTTATCGGGCTGGCGGGCCCACCAGACGACCCACTAAATGTTCCTCGTGAAGGTGAGCTGCTGGTACCAGTTGGCCCGCCAAGGTTCACCTTTGGTGGAGCCGATAATGGCTCTATGTAGTTCGCAGATTTCGGTTCTTTTCGACTGTCGGGCATGAAGCTTCCGACTATTACCTGGAATTTTAGAAATAAGTAATTTAAAGAAAGTTTTTTTTTTTTTTTTTTTCAATAAGAGGGATGAATCAATGTACTTGATGTATATTAATTAGCATTAATATACATTTATTTAGTAGGACTTAATAAAAGATGGGACATACATAATGCTTGGTTATGTGGCTGCCTAAGATGAGACAAGGGAAGTGAGAATTTTAAACAGAAAGACTACATTATTAGATTTGGACCACAGTAGACAAAACTTATTATATAGTATCCATGTGAATTAAAAAAAAAAAGGGTACAATGGGGCAACATAAAATAATCAAAAGTCCATAGATTGTGGAGTTTGTTTGTGATTACATTTTTTTGTCATTTCCTGAGCCAATAGAGGGTAATTTTTCATTTCTGAAGAAATAAAAGATCATAATATAAAGTGTGATTGATTGTATGTGGTGTGAGATGGTAATATTGATTGTGTATAGATTGTTTACGAGATTTCAAGGTTATTACGTTGCACGTTCAAGTCAAAGATGGTCTGCCGAAAATAATTCTACCTGAACAGGAGAGGCGGCTATCAGTAAACCGGCTACACAACCACCAAAAACCCTTCCATCAGGCCCGGCTAATGTTGTGCTCAATCCACCAGTTCTGCTTTTATGACCACCAATATCCGTCAGCATAAATGACCCCGAGAGAGACAATATATCAAATCGTCCCTACACCAAACCCGAAAAAAGAAAAAAAAAAAAGGATTATGGTAATATGAAATTTAACAGTTCCATGGATGTTTGGACGGAAAAATGAATTATACCAACACAATGCCATTTCCTAAAGTAATCCATGAATTAGATCTCCTTAAAATAAAAAGAACATATAGAGAAAAGGAGGGGCAAAAAAGATAAAAAAAAAAGCATACCTCGTAAGTTGCAGTGCCGCCGGAAGTTGCAGCTTGGCGGAGTGTGACATTAGATATGGCACCATTTGCGGATAGGATACAAACAGCCCTTGGGCCATTCTGAGAAAATGCCATTATTTTCGAAGATACATCCTGAAACCCAATAGTTAAATGCTCGTCAACATGTGGGAAAATCACTTGTTTATCATAGTTTTGTGCCATGTGAAATTTGAGACCTCCCTCGTGTCGTTTAAAAACTCCAACCCCATTGCAACACGGCGAGAAAATGTAAAAAGGACCAACAAAACCCCTCTTAATAAACTGGATCAACGTCAAACATAACATTATAACAGCATTCTCAGACTTAGGTTCAAGGCGTTTGTATATACGATTTATGTAAAACTTGAGACTTCAAAGTAAATCCTATGATTCATGATCTAATAATGCAACCCCAAAAGATTTTTTTTTTTTTTTTCGACGACTTAAAATGAGAGAAAAGAAAAAATGTTCGAGTTCGTTAACCTCTCCTGGCTTCACTTCGATAACATGAGGTATGAATCCAATCCCATTTGACCCTGCAAGTATAATCTTATGTAAATTATTCAAGCTATATTAGAACAATAACAAAAATTACAATGCTGAGACGATTGAGAGAATGCTACAACAAGTTAATAAATGCGACATTCGTGTAAATAAAAACCTCAAATTTTTTTAATCGAAAAGATAGATAGACAATGGAGCAAGATGATAGCAGAACTAAAAATTAAGTCCAACCCTTTAGAAAATGAAATGCAGCAAATGATATATTAGATAACAATCTAGCCCAAGCATGGTTGAAAACAGTAAAGTAAAAGAATACTTGTCACATAAACTCTAGATATAAAATAAAGAAGAAATGTGACACAGCTCTTGAGTCATACTAGGAGAGAACAAGCATAAGTCATACTATGAAGTATTTTAATAGCAAACAAGAAAGTAGCTGCACACATGGGGGGTAAGCTGGTCAATTCCTTCTAATTAGATTCTTGAGGTTGGTCAGAAGATCCAGCAGATACACCATTAAATATCCATAAAATAGCACAGACAGATAAAAAATATATACATTTCTCATCACTAAAGATAATCTAAATCAAAGAGTCACACCTATTTATAGTCATTCTCCAGAAGAAAAACTATCAAAAACTAAAAGCAGAAAACATAAATAGTTCAATGCATCTCAGACCAGAGAAAACATGAACTAATCGATGGTCAACAAGAAATTAGGAATCTCAAAACTTTATCATCCAAATATTAATTTATTACTACATATATCAATGCTAAAACATCTTAGGATATCCATCCATTCTCCACTAAAAGGTAAAAGCTTTGATATCCTCACAAAAATATATTATTCCACTCTGTTATTGGGGACCAAAAAAAAAAA
>CACSLK010028053.1:8001335-8052011 GCA_902706635.1 Striga hermonthica | reverse complement strand
AAAAAAAAAAAAAAGGAATTGAGTAAGTCATATATATAGATAACAGAAACCCAAGAGCCCAACATTACCAACAACTTCAACTTGCTTCTTCTTGTTGACTGAACCCGGTGGTCTGCCCCTCTTCTTGACGACCGGCGAGGTCGGCCCGCCCACCGGAGGCGGCACAGGCATTGCCGCCACTTGTGGAGGAGAGAAAGCCTGCATCTGATTCTGGTGCAGGCCGGAGTTCATCGGCTGCTGGCCTGAGGCCATAGCCATGCCTGACATGTTGCCATCCGGCCCGTACTTCCTGGGCCGGCCCCTTTTGCGTTTCTGGTCGCCTGAGTTCAGATTCATGGCAACAGGTGGGCCGCCGGGCATCGGTTGGTAAGATGGTGGGGAGCCCACGGATCTGTAAGCGCCGTCTGTGGTGTAGGACACGCGCATTTGCTGATCCAGCTGATGCTGTGAAGCGGCCGGGTTCTGGGACTGCCCGGCTGAGGCCATGGCGTTTATTGGAAAAGGCTCGCGGCTTGACATGACGGCGGCTGTTTCAGATACACCCGACATTTATGCCGGGCTTACGGAGTTACCTGATGAGTCAGGTGAAAGAAAACGGGAATTTTAGCAGATCTCAGTAGAGCTTGAGAAGCTTCGGCTAAAATTAAACCCATAAAGAACGAATTTCGCCATTTTTTGAGTAGTTCAACTGGAAGCAAGCAGGCCCAAAACGCTATGAAAGAACTCGAAATTCAAGAAAGGGAAAAACTTGGTAAAGAACAATTAATATCGGTAAATGCGAAAGCGAAAAGTGGAAGAGAGATGTAAAAAAAAAACAAAGAAAAAGAAAGTAATGTTTTTTTCTTCTGTAAAATCTTGAAAAATCAGCAGAGCTTGCAGAATTTTCTCAGAATTTTCTCAAAAAACAAGAAAAGAAGCTCGAAATTAAACGCCGAAAAAGGAAAAAAAAAAAAAAAAAAAAAANAAAAAGGAAAAAAAAAAAAAAAAGAGACGATTTTTAAAAATTCATAAGATTTAAATAATGCCCTGAAATTCACACAATAAAACGAGTAAATCAGAAAAAAAATGGACAAAAATCAGAAAAAAACTTACCGATAAAAGGGAAATTTTTCTGCGGCAAGCTCGAATTAAGATGATGCAATCGATGAGGGATAGAAATTTCTAGGGATTTTGAAAGAAAAAAAAAAAAGGGTTTTTGCGAAGAAAAAAAGCTTTTCGTAAAATAGCAGAACAGTTAAATTCTTTTATATTTACGAAGCGGCCGTTTTCGTTAAATTCTTTCCGTATTTTACCATTTTCGCAATTAATAAAGCGTGAAAATTAGGTTAAATGAAATAATGCAAATTTCATCATCACTTTTATCTCATATTTTCTTTTTTGTCCCCCAACTTTTTATATATAACATAACATGACATGAGAAAGAAAAATGGAGATTGTGGGCTTCATTTTTATTTTTTATTTTTTTTGGAAAATTCAATTTATTAAGGGACAATTTGATTGAGTAGATTTGGAGAGTTGGTGTGCATTAATGATGATTGATAGTTTGTTTATTTGTTTTCTTTTGAAATGGTATTAGCATTATTTGAAGTTTATAACATTATAATCTTCATTATATTTGATATTAACTTAATTATTTACTTGACTTAAAAAATTCATGTTATAAGCATTTTTTTATCACTAGAGTAATTGATATACCGTGTTAGTTTTCCATTTAACATTACATATTTAATGTTTTGTATAATTGTTTATACTTTATACTTATTTTACGTTTTTTTTTTATTTACAATTTTTTCAAATCAGAGTGAGACAAAATGTACTAAATGTTATTTGTTATATCACAAATTCTCGAACCACTTGATCGCTCCTCTTAAGTCAGTTTGTGTCACCTTGATCGTCGGTACCTGCAAAACACATCGGCGGTGGTCTCGGCGTGGACACTCCGACACTCAAGTGAGTGATGTTCTGAAGAAATAATGGCAGAGTATCGAGATAGTGCGTATGTGTGTGTTGTGTAAAATGAATGAACATGTGTCCTTTTATAGGTGAAGTCATGTGTAGGCCGAAGAGTTCTTGTCGGACCATAAGTCTTCCTCGTGTCTACCTCTAAATCAGGTCAGATATTTCAGATCTTCAGAGTCCTCATCCCAACAAACTTCCTTGTGACTGGTCACAAAGCCACCTCCAAGCTCTGGTCGAGCTGCCTAGGTGCTGAGGTGCTTATGCGTCGAGCTACCTAGGTGCCTAAGCGCTGAGCCACTTAGGTCATCACCTCCGCCTAGCTAACCAACCTCTGTCACTCCGCCTAATTCCCATCCGTCTAGCTTACCAACCTCTGGCACTCCGCCTAGCTCATGCCGAGCTAGCCTCCGCCTAACTCCCATCCGCCTAGCTTACATACCTCTGGCACTCCGCCTAGCTCATGCTGAGCTAGCCTCCGCCTAGCTCCCGTTTACTACAGAGGTACCATGAGCGCGCCCAGCTCGTTGAACTACGCCTAGCTGAATGTAACTAAAATTCAGATCACAATCGGTCATTCATGAACCGCTACTTACGACCATATCATTACTATATGTATTTTTTTTTTTACAATAATTGACATAAATGACTTGCTATATCATATTATTTTATGACAATAATTTACATAATGTATTGAGATAATGCATGTATAATATATAAAAAGAATAAATCTCATTTAAAATACCAAAAAGAAAAGCAAAAAATTAATATAGATGATAAATATTCAATCAACTAAGAAAAATGAAAAGGAAAGAATTGAAAACTACATATCTTTAATCGAATGGTGAAATATATGGGCATCTTAATATTTAATTTTTAATGCAATTAAAATTTAAAGGAAAAAAATATTGAAAAAATAGTAGGAAAGACGGGTGCTACAAATGGATTATATTATTATTATTACTATTATGAGTCACGTGCAGTGCACGGGTAAGTATTTATTAATATTTATAAATTAAAAGTATGGAATCAATATTGATATAGCACCTAGAAATAAAAGGGTAAATGGGTGGCTCGGCCTTTTTGGGCTCGGTCTCTTTTGGCTCGGCCCAAAGGGCATAATAGCGGCCCAATTATAGATCTTTCGGTGGCTCGGATGTAAATTGGCTAGCATGGCACTTTCGCATTGGTGAAGCTTAAAGGGTGGGCATGAGAGCTGCTTGACGGAAGGGTTATTAGGAGCAGCGTATGAGTGACACGTGTAGCGCTAATATAAGAAGGGGCTGGATCATCTAACGGGCGAGGACCAAGGCGTGGCACAAACGCAATGTCGGTACTTATAAATAAGTAAAGTTGGGGTGCTCGAGAGTTAATCATCGAATCACGTTACAAACCCTAAAATCTACACTGTGCCCTTCTAGATAATATACTAACTTGAGCTTCGGAGGTTTACCGCCGGGAACGCCTCCCGGCGTCTTTGCAGGTGTTCGGGTGCTCAAGCGGTTGAGGATCAAGGAGGGCCGGTTCGAGGTGCAATAGCACATCAATTGGCGCCGTCTGTGGGAACGTAACATTTTTCTTTTTTCGATTGTAGACACAAGGATGACAAACACGGTCGCGGAGGAGCAATCCAGGAGAAATTTGGGCGAGAGTTTGGAGGAGGCATGGATTGCAAAGACACCTTATGGTGGAGGGCCGTCGGTAGGATGGGTCGGTGGAGAGGGCTCATTGACCACTCTTCCTATTACGTTACAAGGGGTGCCCCCAACCCCGCCATCAGAACAAGAGCAAGGATTGGTGACCCAGGAAACGAATCAGGAGGCAGCGATGCGAGCGCAAGGGTCAAACGTGTTGCCGGGGGGAGGAGAGCCGGTGATGCAGGTGACTAGAGGAGAGTTGGATCGCATCGTTGCGGAGGCGGTAGGCCGGGCATTGGCAGCACAGGACGCGGCGATGGTAGAGCGGCCTGTCGCGATGACAGAAAGGCCAGTCGCGGTAGCGGAGAGGTCCGCAGTGCGTATGGAGAGGCCTGTCGTAAGGGGGAGCGGTCGGCTGCCGAGGTTGAGCAACAAATCCCTGTGCTGTCTAGGCCTTTAAGAGGAGGCAGCCATCGCAGAGATGACCAGGAAGAGAGGTCTGTGATCTCGCCAATGGTTCCCAGGTTGTCTAGGGATGTGATGATGAAGCAAATGGCGAACCAGATAAAGGAGCTCCAAGCTAGAGTGGAGGGGAGGCGGCAGCCTAGGATGCAGGGTCACCCCTTTACCGATGACGTTTTGGGTGCCGACTTACCCCATAATTTCCGGGAGCCGAGTATATATTATGATGGATCCTCAGATCCAGCTAGGCATTTGAGGAGTTTTGAGAATGTGGCGGTTTTACATCGGTATAGTGACGGCGTTTGTTGTCGAGCCTTTTTCATAACCTTGAAAGGTTCGGCTCAAGATTGGTTCCACCAGTTACCCGCGGGATCAGTTTATAGTTTCGATGCGTTTAGTTCATTGTTTATCAATCAATTCTCGAGCGCAAGAAAACACGAGAAGCCGTATATGTCCCTAATGAACATGCAGCAACGTGAGAATGAGTCTCTCAGGGAATACGTGGCTAGGTTCACTCGTGCATGTGTGGAGGTTCCTACCGCGACGGAGAAAATAAAAGCAGACGGATTGACAAGGAGGCTGAAGGCAGGACACTGCAGGAATTCGCTGGCTAAGAAGCCCGCCCGATCCTATGATGAGCTTTTGGAAAGGTGCACCAAGTATATGAATATGGAGAAGACGGAGGCAGATTTTCAGGCGCATGATCGAGCTCGTGGGAAGAAGCAAGAGGAAAAACACAGGTCATATGATAAAAAATCAGGAGGGAAGGATTATAGGAGCAACGATAGTGGGCGCCTGGGGTTCAAATACGAGCATTACACGCCACTGACGTCACCAAGGGGCAGGTGTATGAAATGCTGGAGAAGCGAGGGGAGACCAAGATGTTTGGGAGGCCTCAGCCTTTACCAAAAAAGTCCGGGAAGGTACCAGTGAAAGGAGACCTTTACTGTAGGTATCATCGTGACTATGGGCATTGGACCAATAACTGTAAGGAGCTCAAGGACGAGATTGAGAGGCTAATAAGAGCTGGACACTTGAAGGAGTTCGTGGTCCAGGATAGAGAGAAAAGAGATGATACGGAGGGGGTTAATCGGAAGAGACGGCATGAAGAGCAAGGAGAAAGGGCTCCAAAGAGGGGTGTGATACATATGATAGCCGAGGGGCCAACAGATGGTGATTCTAATGGGGCTAGACGTACTAACTTAAGGGCAGATCGGGAGGATGTGGCGGAGGTCCAGATCGCTCACACCGCGCCAGAGTTAACTTTCGGAGCAAGGGATTCTCATGGTGTGTTAGTGCCTCACAATGATGCGTTGGTGGTAACAGCGGAGATCGCGAACTATGACGTAGAGAGGATACTCATCGATACCGGGAGTTCAGCGAATATCACGTTCTACGAATGCTTTAGGAAGATGGACCTGGGGATGGAGATTACACCAATTAAGACCCCTTTATTCGGGTTCAGTGGCGCTGAGGTAGTGCCATTGGAAAAGGTGCAACTTACCATGGCCTTAGGGACTCCTCCTCTTAGGAAGGTGAGGGCAGTTCGTTTTGTGATCGTTAAAGCGTAATCCGCCTATAATGTCATCTTGGGGCGACCTAGCTTGAACTTTTTCCAAGCTGCAGTTTCCACATATTGCATGAAGATGAAATTCCTGGTGGGTGAGCTTGTTGGTGAAGTCGCGGGAGACCAGCGATTGGCGAGGACTTGCTATCAAACGGTATTGAATGCGGGACACAAAAGGTAGTGCATGGAGGTTGGGTTGAGCAAGAGTAAGGAGGAGGGCTCGAGTAAAGGGAAGGAGGCTAGGACTGGGATGACTCCGCAGGATGAGCTCATGGAGGTTGCCTTGGTAGAGGGAGAAGGCGAGAAGGTTGTTTGTCCCACTTTTGTTGCATTTTTCGTGTTTGTTTTACCTTTCTTTTCCCCCCATTTTATGTTTTTTGCTCTTAGTTTAGGTTCATTTCTTTTCTTTTCGTGTGTTTTCATTCATTTAGAGTCTTTTTGTGTTTTTTCGATTATTTTCTTCGTTTTCTCTGTTTTTGTTTTCGTCTCGTGGTGCGCAGGTTAGGTACTTCGGTCGATTTCGCGAGCATAGCTTCGTGGAATAATGTGTTGGGGACGAGCAAGAAAAATAGAAATTCAGTTATTAAGTCGGATGAGTTCTAACGAGTCGGTGACACAAAGTCGAACATGCGACCCAAGTAGTTTCCCGGACCGTTCCGACAGCAGCTGTACATCATCACGGCTCTTCACCTTCCTCTCTATGCCGCTGTTTTCCTCTCCACGTAGCAACAAACCTCACGCCGCTGCACGTACTTTCCTCTCCCTCCTCATCGCACCTGCTACAGCCTACCGCGCCGCGCAGCATTTTTCCGCCGTGAAGGAAGGCCCAGCTTCGCGCCGCGACCTCGCCACAAGATGGAAAGAAGATGCCGTTGCTCTGCCGCGTCGCGAGCTCCACCACGCCGCGCCACCTGAAGCCCCACCGCGCCGCGTCGATGCCGCGAGATGGACTGTAGACCCAGATTTTGCCGCCGCGCCGCGCCGCGCCGCGCTACTATGACGCGCAGCGAATCCTGCCCCCAGATTTTCCCCGTCGCGTCGCGAGTGCTCGCCGCGCCGTGAAGACCAGTTCCCTCACGCCGTGAAGAACCCTCGCGACGCGGTGTCTTCTCCTCCCCCGCCGTGATGCACTGCCACACCGCAGCAGATCAACGTCTCACGCCGCGCTACCATTTTTACCACGTGAGACCTGCTGTTTGTATAAATAAGAAATCGGTCCTCCCGTAAAAGGGCATTCTTTTCACGACCGAGAAACACCAAAACCCTTCTTCTTTTCTTCGTTCGTTCTTTCACTTTTTCTTCAACGATTCTCTACGTAGAACAAGATTTTAATATCAGATTTTTGCTATTGCTTTTGGATTCAATCGTGTCTATCGAATTCAATTTTGAGAATTATCAACCGTAAGAATTTCTTTTATCTTTACCGTTAAATATGAATTCTTTGATTGAGATGATCATTCTTGTTGATAATTCGAGCATGAGTAGGTAAATCTTTATGCTAGGGATTAGGGGATTGATGCTTTAAATTTGTTTGTGATTGTCGGGCTCAAGATTGTTCATTTTATGCGATTCATGCTTAATTAGGGTTTTCGATTAATGCTTGAATGTTGAGGATTATTGAAGGAGTGACACTTCGATTTACAATTGCTTGTTGATTGAATTTGATTCGTTCTTGCGTGATTTTGTTAACCCGATATCGACTAGTTGATTAACCATCTTCTAGGATTATTCAATTGGCTCTTAGAACCGAAAGGGGAGGAGTCGGTCGAAATAGATTCGCATGAACTAGGCTTGTTTGTAACTGTAATGCCTAGGAGTTAATTGACTCGTTAATTTGCCGTTCTAGTTTATTCTCTTGTTACGAATAGTTATTGGGAATGAATGCTTGATCTGGTAGATTATTCGAATTTCTTAGCTGAACAATCACTTGACCGTTAGTTGCATATCGAACCAAAGCGGGAATCCCCGACTCCCTAACTGCTTTAATCTCATTTGTTCTACGTGATCGTCTGTTTTTTTTTTACTTACTTTATTTTAATTCTCGCAGTAGTCGTTAATTTAAAAACCTACCAAACTTTGATTTAGGATGTTTAGGATTTTCATTTCTTTTATTTTCCATTTTTGTGTTTGAATAATCGTACAAAATTATCCGACTGACCTTCCTCGAGAGACACGACCCGGTGTCGAATCTTTTAATTCTACTTCGGTAAAAATATTTACAACAAATTGGCGCCGTTGCCGGGGAAGGTTTAGGATATATTTTGTGCGCTTATTCCGTTTATTTTTCGTGTTTCTCTTATTTTTTTTATTTGTTTAGGAGGTAGTTCTTTGCTTTTGTTTTTATTTTATTTTCTCTTGTTTACTATTGGTTCTCGTAACCTGTTTGTTTCTTGAGTGTATGCGTACCAGGAGTGGACGTATATTATCCCCAATCAACAAATCAGTTAACGTGAGCCTGAGAGAGCTACTAGACGAGCTGACGCTGGAATCACAAGAAAAAGACCAGCACTCTCCAAAATCATCCGAGGGAAGCAACTCAGACATAGCTGAACAACAAGCTCCCCGTAATGTGCTCAGAAACCTGGCCCAACCTATGATCGGGCCAATCACCTCTTGCATTCGGTTGCCACAAGCCGCCCGCAACTATGAGCTGAAGATGGTCCACTACAATCAGCTCCCATCGTTCCATGGGCTCGCCAACGAGGACCCACTCCACTTTCTCCGAGAATTTATAACGTCCTCCAGACTTTTCCTTTGCATGGGCTGTCCGAGGACCATTTGAGGATGCGGTGCTTCTCGGAGACGCTGAAGGACCGGGCCAAAGCTTGGTTCATGACCCTGGCCCCGGATTCTCTTACAACCTGGGCCGAAGTCTACTCAAAATTTGTCGGGAAGTACTATTCCCATCAGAAGACCCATGACATCCCGTCCCAGATAGTCTCCTTCGCTCAACTGCCACACGAGCCTCTTTACGAAGCTTGGGAACGCTTCAAAGACCTTCAGAGGCAGTGCCCCCACCACAACCTTGCTCCGGGACTACTAGCGAAATGTTTCTACGACTCCCTCCATCAGAACTTGCAATACATGGTGGATAACACTGTTCTAAAAATCGGCCTAGGCGGCCGCCTAGGTGGCGCCTAGGCGCTAGGCGGTGCCCGGACGCCTCCGATTTGCACAAATCGGCAGAAAAAATCGGTCAGGCGGCTAGGCGGCGCCTACACGGGCCTAGGCGGCCCTAGGCGCTCCTAGGCGCCCTTGGCGGGCGCGGCGGCCAGGCGGTTATGCGGCGCCTAGGCGGGAATAGGCCGACCTAGGCGCTCCTAGGCGGGTTCGGCGGCAATTTTTCAGTTTTTTTTTTAAATTTTTTAAAATTTTTTAAATATTAATTACATTATTTTATTCTCATGTTTTCTTTTAAATATATTAATTTTATTATTTGGACTTAGGTATGTCGATTTATTATAAGTTGAGATAGTTTTATTTTGTAGGTTGTCAAACTAAATAAAAAATAAGGTATTTAATATTGATTTCTAGGCCCCGACTAGGCACCGCCTAGGCCCCGCCTAGGCGCTCTAGGCGCTAGGCGCTGGTCGAGCGCCTAGCGGGCGCCTAGCGACTTTTAGAACACTGGTGGACAATGCAGCCGGAGGGGATATTGGAGCCAAAACTATCGAAGAGATGATTGCGATTTACGAGACGATGAGTGCTAACTCGTCTCAGAAGAGAAGTAGAGGGAAGAGGACCACAGTGAACAAGGTCGGACCGGGGAATAATGCCATGGCCCAACAGTTAGCCGAGCTCACAGAACAGATGCGGCTACTAAACGCTAGAAATTCCTCACCTATTCAGGCTATGGCAGTGAGTGCTTGTGGAGCGTGCGGAGTACAGGGACACAGTTCTGAGGTGTGCCCAATGGCTATCGAGCCAAACTATGGGGGACAAGGTGCTGAGATAAATGCAGTGCAAGGATACCAAAACAGGCCCGGGAATGACCCATACTCGAACACATATAATCCCGGGTGGAGAAACCACCCAAGCTTCTCCTGGTCGAACAACAACTCTCAGCAGCCATCTCAGCCTAACTTTGCCCCCCCATCAGCAGCAATACATGGGACAAATGTTAAGATTGCCAGCACCAGAAGTCGGTCCGAGCCCGCCCAACTCAGACGAAAAACTGGATAAAATTTTTCAGTACATGGCCAATAGCGAGCAGCGAAGTGCGAATAGTGAGGCTTCCATTAAGCGCTTGGAAGCACAGATAGGCCAGTTAGCCACCCGAGTGGGGAACATTGAGGCGGAGTTGAAGAAAGATAGACTACCGAGTCAGCCAGAGCACGTGAATGCAGTTACAGTGCTGATGCCCGAGCCCGAGGAGAAGACAGTTGCCAAAGTGGAGAAACATGAGGAAGAGGGCCCGAAGGACCAAGGAAAGCCAGAAGGAGAGCCCCCAGTGACACAACCACCCGAGCCTACCCTTCACAAATCCCCAAACCCCTACAGACCGAGGATCACTTTTCCAGGCCGATTTTTAGAAGAGAAGGACCGCCGGATGATTCGAGACCTTCATTCACTTTTGGTCAAGGCCAACGATGACCTATCTCCTCCCGATGTGTTAAAGAAAATACCGAATTATGCACGATTTTTCATGGAGGTAGCGGTGAATAAGCAGAAGCTCGAGAGCAGTGAAGAAGTGCTCGTGTTCGAAGCAGCAAGTGCCTTCCAGCACAACTTGCCGAAGAAGGAAAAAGACCCCAGCGGCTTTGTGATCACTATGGCTTTCGGGAATGGTGAAGAGACCTCGGGCATGCTTGATCTAAGAGCGGGCATTAACCTTATGCCACTTTCAGTTTATCGTCGGCTCGGGCTTGGAGACTTGAAGCCCACCAGAATGCGCCTTTAGTTGGCTGATCGCTCTTTCCGCCAGCCAGAGGGGATTGTAGAGGATGTGCTCGTCCGAGTGGGGAAGCTGATAGTTCCCGTGGACTTCGTTGTGCTCGATATGAGGAACATACAATAAAATGAGAAGCAGCACACCACTCTCCTTGGACGACCCTTCATGGCCACTACTAGCACGGTCATAGCTGTGAGGAAGGGGACGGCGAGTATGACGGTTTTGGGGGAGTCTGCCCTCATTTATGTGCGAGAGACTCAGCCTGAGCCGCAAGCCAAGCTAGTGAAAGAGTGTGGCTACCTCTGGGCAATTGAGCAGCTCACCGAGGACGCGTGTATGCGAGAGCACGCGAAGAGATCACTTCAGGACCGTGTTCATGTCCCGAATGAGCGCCGTACAGACAGTCAACCTGCCCCTCCCCAGCCGAGTTCTAGAGAGCTACCCCGATCTGAATGGGGCGAGAGATTTGAGCTGATAAAGGCCCGCTGTTCGGGGCCTGATTACCTCCTTCCTCCACTAGCACCGCCGGATTCACATTGACAAGTCTAGTCACTGTGCCCTGTACGTTTGTATCTTTTCCCTTCTCTTTATTTTCATTTTGTTTTAGTTCTTCTATCTTGGTTTTTTCTGTTGATTGATTATATGGGTTAACTTTCCTTGCATTCAAGATCGACAATGGGGACATTTTTCGGTTTTAAGTGTGGGGGAGTTTTTACATGATTATGTGCTTAGATGGTTGATCAGGTCTAGGTCTTTTAGGATGTTTTCTTCATTTTCTGTTCTGTTTGATTATCTCTTCTTGAGTCAGTTTGTGTGTTTTCGAGTATGGATTGTGGTTGATTTTGAGATTGGTTGAGAATTTTTGATGATGTTGAGGAGATGTGATGATGATCATGACTAGTATATTTTGATGAACTTGATGTTTCTTTTTGTGGGACATTTATTTACCCTAAGAGAGGTTTGAGCCTTATTTTGTTCTTGAGAGATATTGGTCGAATTCTTGTTGATCAGAACTTGCTTTGAGTTTATTTTGAAATGAATTGATTAAAGTAGTGAATTGTGAAAATGATTGAGGCATTTCTTTGATATTGCTCGTTTAGCCTTTTTCTTTGACCCTTGATGTGAAAATGTTCATTAGTAGCTCGTTGAGCCTGAACCGTATTTCTTGTCCACCGAATTGATTGAAATTCTTGAGTCTTGGCAGTATATTTGATTTGATGATGGAGCTTTTAATATGTGTTTGAAGAAGGTGTATGACTTGCTGAGTTGCATTTTGGGTGCTTGACAAAAAAAAAGGGACTCGCAAGACGGACGAAAAGGATTCTACTCCGCTTACTTGTGGAGTTTTTCACGAGTAATGAGTATTGGGAAACTACTCTAGGAAACTTGGATGACCTCCAATGTTTAAACCTAGAGAATGTTGTCCTTACGTCTCGGTTTTGTTAGGAAAAAGCAAACCCCCTTAAAAAAGAGTGAAATAATAAAAAAGAAGAAGAAAAAGTCGGGTATTGAAGTGCAATTCAGTTGAGCATATATGAGTGTTGTGTGGAGCTTTGATGGGAATAATTGATTTTTGTGCTTACTTCGGATAGGTGGTGAGGTTTCGAGTAGTTTATATGCTCGAGGATGTGATTGACTATTTGGACCACTTTATCTTTATATCGTTCCTTTCTTTGATGCCTATAATGCAAGCCCGAAAGTCCTCTTGATTTATAGTTCATGATCTTTGATTGTTTTAGAGTATGAATAGACGATAAGCAAGCTTATGTTGATGCATGATGATCAACCAATTTGAGCGAACCCATTTCATATCATGAAAGAAATCGAGTGAGGCATAAACATATTATACTTTCGTGCTTGAGAGTTTGTCTTTTCAAAGCGTTGCATTCGAGTCGTAATTGAGGTGTGCTATATTGGTCATTGGAATTCTCCTCGGCTAAGTTGATTAATTTGAGATTTGTCTTATCTGAAACTGTTATCCATGCTCTTTTGATTGTTTTCGTGTCTTTTCATTTCTTTTTGTTCGGGACGAACAAAGGTTTTAGTGTGGGGAGTTGTTTGTCCCATTTTTGTTGCATTTTTCGTGTTTGTTTTACCTTTCTTTTTCCCCCATTTTATGTTTTTGCTCTTAGTTTAGGTTCGTTTCTTTTCTTTTCGTGTGTTTTTATTCATTTAGAGTCTTTTTGTGTTTTTTCGATTATTTTCTTTGTTTTCTCTGTTTTTGTTTTCGTCTCGTTGTGTGCAGGTTAGGTACTTCGGTCGATTTCGCGAGCATAGCTTCGTGGAATAATGTGTTAGGGACGAGCAAGAAAAATCGAAATTCAGTTATTAAGTCGGATGAGTTCTAACGAGTCGGTGACACAAAGTCGAACATGCGACCCAAGTAGTTTGCCGAACCATTCCGACAGCAGCTGCACATTCATCACGGCTCTTCACCTTCCTCTCCATGCCGCTGCTTTCCTCTCCACGCAGCAACAAACCTCATGCTGCTGCACGTACTTTCCTCTCCCTCCTCGTCGCACCTGCTACCGCCTACCGTGCCGCGCAGAATTTTCCCGCCGTGAAGGAAGGCCCAACTCCGCGCCGCGACCTCGCCACAAGATGGACAGAAGATGTCGTTGCTCTGCCGCGCCGTGAGCTCCATCGTGCCGCGCCACCTGAAACACTACCGCGCCGCGTCGATTCCGCGAGCTGGATTGCAGACCCAGATTTCGCCGCCGCGCCGCGCTGCTATGACGCGCAACGAAGCCTGCCCCCAGATTTTCCCCGTCGCGCCGCGAGTGCCCGCCGCGCCGTGAAGACCAGTTCCCTCGCGCCGCGGTGTCTTCTCCTCCCCCGCCGTGATGCACTGCCACGCCGCAGCAGATCAACGTCTCGCGCCGCGCTGTCATTTTTACCACGTGAGACCTGCTGTTAGTATAAATAAGAAATCGGTCCTCCCGCAAAAGAGCATTCTTTTCACGACTGAGAAACACCAAAACCCTTCTTCTTTTCTTCATTCGTTCTTGCGTGATTTTGTTAACCCGATATCGACTAGTTGATTAACCATCTTCTAGGATTATTCAATCGGCTCTTAGAACCGAAAGGGGAGGAGTCGGTCGAAATAGATTCGCATGAACTAGGCTTGTTTGTAACTGTATTTCCTAGGAGTTAATTGACTCGTTAATTTGTCGTTCTAGTTTATTCTCTTGTTACGAATAGTTATTGGGAATGAATTCTTGATCTGGTAGATTATTCGAATTTCTTAGCTGAACAATCACTTGCTCGTTAGTTGCATATCGAACCAAAGCGGGAATCCCGAATCCCTAGCTGCTTTAATCTCATTTGTTCTACGTGATCGTCTATTTTTTTTTTACTTACTTTATTTTAATTCTCGCAGTAGTCGTTAATTTAAAAACCTACCTGATATGGGATATTATACCCACAAGGCGGAACCGGTCTGTTGACCGGTCGAGGAGGTCATATTATGAGGAAGCCAAGGAAATCGAGCAGTTAACTAGTCGACCAAGCAGGGCTGTCGACCATACTATCCTTCGACCAGATACGCAATCGAGCAATCTATTCGACCTAAGCAGGTCGATTACTTCGGGGATTTAACATCACGCTGTTCGGCCTAGTTATAGGCGCGTGAAGGAAGCCTCTGACGGAATCCCAGGAGAATATTTACCCCATGTGCAGGAGGACACGTGTCGAGAAGGCAGTGGTGGACAGCGATAACCACCTCTGACAGCCTACCCCATGTGCAGGTGGACACGCGGCCAAAGAGGATTGGTGCAGGCGATAGTGGCGACGGCCGCCTCTGACACACGCGTTTGGTGTGTACGGACGGGCAGCTAGGGCAGACAGCTCACCAAATCCGGGCAGCCCTAGGTCAGGTATCTCACCCCTATATAAAGGGGGTGAGCCTTTCTTCTTCAACACGATCATTCCATTACTCTTGAGAATTGATTGAATATACACTGACTTAAGCATCGGAGGCTCTTCACCGGAAAACCCCTCCGGTGTGAGAGTTCTTTGTAGGTACACGACGTTCAACCGGCGAGAAGGAAGGCGATTACTCAAGTTCCAGCCGGTCGAGGAGTTTTGTGTTACCACTACCAAACTTTGATTTAGGATGTTTAGGATTTTCATTTCTTTTATTTTCCATTTTGTGTTTGAATAATCGTACAAAATAATCCGACTGACCTTCCTCGAGAGACACGACCCAATGTCGAATCTTTTGATTCTACTCCGGTAAAAATATTTACAACAAAGGTGACAAAGGTTGGCAAGGAGTTGGGCGAGCACATTAAGACACAGTTGGTGGCTCTGTTGAGGGAGTATGTGGATATTTTTGCTTTCACTTCAGAGGATTTGGTGGGCATTGATCCTGAGGTGGCTGAGCATAAATTAAATATCGATCTCAGAATGAGGCCTGTTAAGCAAAAGCGGCGACATTTTGGGGTGGAGCTAGATGCCGTTATCGAGAAAGAGGTGGAGAAGTTGCTCCGAGCAGGTCACATTAAACCCATTCAATTTCCGGAATGGGTCTCAAATCAAGTAGTGGTGAAAAAGGCGGAAAATAAGTGGCGTATGTGCACAGAGTTCTGTGACCTTAATAATGCATGCCCCAAAGATCATTATCCGTTACCGCGCATAGATCAATTGGTCGACTCAACGTCGGGTTGCGAATTGTTGAGCATGATGGACGCTTCGCAGGGGTATCACCAAATACCATTGGTTGTAGAGGATCAAAAGCGGGTGAGCTTTGTCACGTCTAAGGGGACTTATTGTTATGTTGTAATGCCTTTCGGCTTGCGCAATGCTGGGGCGACCTATCAAAGGCTGGTAGATAAGATGTTTGTGGGACAGTTGGGGAGAAATATGGAGGTATACGTGGACGATATGCTAGTGAATAGTCGACAAGAAGAAGATCATGTGAGAGACCTGAAGGAGACGTTCGAAACGTTGAGGAGGTATAGAATGAAGCTTAATCCGACAAAATGTAAGTTTGGAGTGAAAGCGGGGAAGTTCCTTGGGTACATGGTAACTGAGCGCGGCATCGAGGTCAATCCAGAGAAAGTATGAGCGGTGTTTGTTATGCAACCGCCTAGGACCATAAAAGAGGTGCAAATTCTTATCGGGCGTTTGGCGGGACTCAGTCGGTTTATAGCACACGCAGCAGAGCGCAGTTTTCTATTTTTTCGAGCCCTTCGTAAAGGAGCTCGATTTCAATGGTCGACACAGGCACAAGAGGCCTTTAGCAAGCTGAAGGAATTTTTGGCTGAATTACCTCTGCTCACCAAGCCAAACCCGATGGACGTGTTGATCTTGTATCTTTCTGTTGGCAATGTGGTTATAAGCTCGGTTCTCCTGAAGGAAGAAGGAGGTGGGCAACAACCCATTTACTACGTGAGTAAGCTGTTGTAGGGAGTAGAGATGAGGTATGCGGAGGTGGAGAAGGCGCCCCTAGCTCTCCTTGTAACAGCTAGGAGGTTGCGAAATTACTTCCTGTCACATGTGGTCATGGTGCAGACTAATTTTCCCTTGAGGGAGACGTTGGGTAAGCCGTCAGCTTCAGGAAGACTGGTGAAGTGGGCAGTCGAACTGGGGGAGTATAATGTTAGCTTTGAACCAAGAAAAGCTATTAAGGCACAGGCACTGGTAGACTTTATTCAGGAGGGTACGATGGGCGAGGAACCGGGTGTCGAAGGAGAGCCTCTTGAGTTCGCGGTGAAGCTCACCTTCAGAGCTTCAAACAATGAAGTAAAATATGAGGCATTACTAAAGGGGATGCAATTGGTGGCGGGTGCAGGAGCCAGAAAGGTTGTTATCCACTCTGATTCTCAGCTAGTGGTAGAACAAACGAAGGGAGAGTACGAGGCTAAGGAGGAAAGGATGGCCAAGTACACTGAGGAGGCTCAAGCGTAAGCTAAAAGTTTCGAAATGTGGGAGCTAGTGCAGATACCAAGGGTTGAAAAATGGGAGGGCTGGTTTGTTGTCAAAGGTAGCAGCCTCCTTGGTGGATTGCATGTCACGATCAGTGACCCTGTTGCAGATGGGGTCCAACATTTTAGAGGGTGTTATGGAGTTAGAGGAGAAGGAAGACTGGAGGAGTACTATATTAAATTGGTTGGCACAAGCGAAGTTGGGACAGAAAGATGTTCGGGGCGATAAGTTAGGCAGACGAGCTCTAAGGTTCTTTGTCCAAGAAGGAGTGCTTTTCAAGAGATCATATTACGGGCCTCACCTACGGTGTGTTTCCGAGGAGAAAGGCGATTATGTGCTCAAGGAGGTCCATGAAGGTTGCTGTGGAGACCATATTAAGGCGCGAGCCTTGGTGGGGAAAGTGTTGAGAGCAGGATAATTTTGGCCAACGATGAGGGCCATGGCAAAGGAATTAGTTCATAAATGTATCAATTGCCAACAGCATGGACAACTTATTTATGTGCCGGCTGAGGAGCTAATGCCGATGAGTTCACCTTTTCCGGTTCGCTCAATGAGGAATGGATATAGTAGGGCCTTTCCCGCAAGGCTCGGGGCAAAGAAAATTCCTACTGGTTTTGGTGGATTATTTCAGCAAATGGGTGGAGGCCGAAGCAATGGCCAAGATAACTGAAGAGAAGGTCATAAAGTTTTTATTCACTAACGTTTGTTGTACGTATGGCATCCCTCGGGTTCTGGTTTATGATAATGGCCCACAATTTTGGGGAAAAAAGATAATGGCTTGGTGTGAAGAGATGGGCATTAAGCAACACTTTGCCTCTGTTGCACATCCTCAAGCAAATGGGCAAGCAGAGGTGGCCAACAGGACCATATTGAAGGGATTACAGACCCAGCTTGGCAAAGCTTCAGGCGCATGGGTCAATGAGCTCGACACAGTGCTTTAGTCGTACCGAACCACGCCAAGATCAACCACAGGAGAGACACCTTTCAGTCTTGTGTACGGAATGGAAGCTGTGATCCCAGTGGAAATTGGCCTTAGATATCAGAGGACGCCCACTTTTGAACCAGGACAAAATAAGGAGCTGGTCAAAGAGGCACTTAAGTTGATTGATGAGGCACGAGATCAAGGGTGGTTGAGAACTATGCAGTACAAACAAAAGATGTGCCTGGCCCATGCCAAGAAGGTAAAGAAGAGGCAGTTTCAGGTTGGTGATCTTGTTTAGAGAAGAGCTTATGTGCTGAAGCATGTTGGTAAGCTGGAGCCCAAGTGGGAGGGGCCATATATTGTTCATAGAGTGTTTGCAGGAGGAGCCTATGAGCTGAAGGATCCAGCAGGTAAGGTCTTTCCTAGACCTTGGAATGTGGCTCATCTCAAGAAATATTATTGTTAAGGGGATCGCAAGCTTATGTTGCTTTATGAAATATTTCTCATTTCTATGATTGACTCAATAAGGTTTGGAGCTGTTTTATCCAGCTTGATGGACAATGATTTTTGTTTGTGAACGAACTATCTTTTAATTGATTGCATGTGCTTAAGTATGGATCACGAGTATATGTTTTATGAAGCCTTTGTGAGGGCATATGCATTCTTACAAAAGTGGACATGGCTTGGAGAAGATGCTCAACGAGTATGATGGCTTAAGATCGAGCCTTTGGGAGCTCGGGTGCCGTTCAAAAGGGTGTGATAGCATAAGTCTGGCTCGTGAGAGCTCGGATGCTATTTAAAAGGAGTGACGACTTTAGGCCAAGCGATTATGAGCTCGGGTGCTGTCTCCGAAGTGCAACAGTTTAAGGCCGAACCCTTGTGAGTTCGGGTGCCATTCACAAGGCGTGACTCTTTGGGTTAGGCTCTGACGAGTCAATGAATTCGAGCACGTTATTGTTCGAGTGATGGTCACAGACCGAGTACATGGAAGATTCAGTTGGATAGTTGGCTATTCAAGTGTTTGCTCGGTTTTTTGTTGACATACCGAGCACATGGTGTTTGCGCGTTTCTTGGGGTTGTCTGTTCGGTTTTAGCATGCAGTGTTTGTGTGATGTTTGTTAATAGATCGAACAATATGAAGATCAAGTACGCCGACGGTGGTGCAAGTACTCGTCCACAAGGTCTCGTAGGGATGGCCACATAGAGACTTGTGGCGTTGGTTTATGATTATTCGTATTTAAACAACAATTCTAATAAATAAGAGTGTTGTAATAATTCATACTTGACGACAAAAAATAAGTGCATTAAGCGACATTGCCCATGGTGATATAGCAAAAGATATGATCCATGATACGACAGGCATAAGTACGGTAAATAAGCGAGACAGTCATACATAACCATAGTTCTAAAATGAAGTGCAACAAAAGATGGATCAGTATCACAAAAGACCAATGGACGCGGCAATCAACTTGGGGGGGCTTGGGTGTTCTCCTCGGTCTGGACGCCTTGCTCGACCACGGTGTCTTGGGCAGTTTGATCATCCGGGACGTCCAACTCGTCGGTCCTACCACCCTCTTCATCATTGTATCCCTCACCGATAATCTCCTGCACTATTTTGTCGCGCTCGAGCTGTTGCAAAGCGAGCTCAAGGGCGGGCTCCCACCAAGGATGCTCCAACGGTTTCTCTGGGTCCGCAGCCCAACCAGACGGGTTGGGGAGGTTCAAGATCAGGGCATCATCATCAAATGTATGTACGTTTCCACTTGCCCGGGCTTGCTCCAACGCTCGGGTGGCACCTAGACGTAGATATTCCATGGCCGCAGGGTACATTTCTCCATGGAATGACATGGAGTCCTAATAAAGGTTGAGCAGTTGTTTTCGGTAGAGCTCTAAGAAACAAGATCCGGTGGGCAAGGTGAGGAAGCTCTGGCGAGTCTCTCGTCGAGCAGCAGTTTTTTGGGCGGCTGCGGTGAGCTTCAATGATTCGAGATCCTCTTGATGACGAGTCGTTTCTGAGATTTGGTTCAACTCTAAAGTCTTTATTTTTTCGGCTTGACGCATTATCTTGTTTTTGGCAGCCTAAAGCTCGACTTCATGCACCTTCTTTAATTTCTGAAATTCGATAGCGGAAGGCGCACCGCCCTCAATAGCCTCGTGAAGGAGACCGGTGATCTCGGAAGTAGCCTGCTCACACAAGAAAAGGGAGTATCATTAACGAATATATATATATATCAATTACGATATGGGCGAGTGACACATGGTAAGGAGAGGACTAGATTCACCTCGGCTAGATGTTTTATGCAAAATTCGGCCCTCTGTTGGTTGTCTCCATTCCAGCGGTCAGCTTCTTGGCCCGGGAAGATGGATAGTAGATAAGACGATTGCACTAGCGGGTCTTCATGGGTGGCAAAAGCGTCGGGCTATTCGATTGTAGCATGAGCTCGCTCGGATGCCGCGGTCTTCTTAGAGGAGCCTCCGGTTTCACTGGCCACCTTACGCTTGCGTGAGCTCGGGATAATGTTCTTTAAGATGTCGCCAACTGAGCTGGGCACAAGCGTAGGGATCATACGGGAAGAGCTGGCATTGGCTTGGCCAACGCGAGACCTTTTTCTGGGCTCGGTCTTTTTGGTCGAAACGACTCCGGTCACGAATTTATCTGCAAAAAGCTATAACATCAGTGCACACATATACTCATAATATAATAAAGATCTGACGATGCACAAAATTAAACTGGCTATACCTAGATCAAAGGGGTCGACTTTTCTATTAGTCAATCTGTAAAAAGAGCGGAGCTCATCCGGGGTGGTGAGCTTCTCAATGTGATACGGGACTTATTCCACGCGGCCGCAAGCTCGCGAAATCGGGCTATTTTCCTAGGCCGAGGCTGGTCAGGGGCAACGGTTAACCATTCCGGGCTAAAGCTAAAGGTTTTTTCGGGCAGTTTCACGAAGAAAAATGAGGTCTTCCAATGACTTATTTTTATGTTTAGCTCCCTAAGGTAATCGGCTGATTTGCGAGCGCTAAGGTAGTATGATCCGCTTTGGTGGAGCTTGAGGCCATAACAACAATAAAAGAATTCGAGATCTACCTTCTTGAAGTGATAATAACTGAGTATCGTGTATGCTACGAGAAAGCGAATGTTGTTGGGAACGAGTTGATTTATAGGAAAATTATAAAGATCGGATAATGCGAGTAGCTCCGGACGGATAGGAAAGCGAAGGCCGCTAGCTATTTGATCGATAAAAAAGCTGTAATAGCCGTGTGGGGGGCGGTTATACGAGTCGCCCGGTGAGAGCGTCCAGAACGACCAATCGGAGGGGAGTTCACATAACCGCTTAAAGTCTTCTATTTCCATCTTGGTGGCGAAAAAGAAAGGGTTAGGTCGTTGGACAACTATGGCATTTGGAGCTAGTTCTACGGTGGGATTGACGGTTTCCTCGGTATCTACGGATATTTTTGACTTTCGGGCGCGTAGTTCGAAATTTGGTAGAGGGACGCCTTTTAGAGGGCTACGGGTTAAAGAGAGTGCGCTGTTATCGATTATAGGGGTTAGATCCTCCCATGGGATGTCCCCATCAACCTCGTCTTGAAGTTGTAGGGCCGACCTATTGGGTGCGGTTTGTATGAGTGTACTCGGGTGAGTTCCAAGCGATTGGAGAGAGGAGCTCGAGCTAGACTCGGGACGGTCGAATTCCGAATACGTGGTCGTAGCATCAGACATGTCGGTGCTTACTACGGAGAATCAAGGATACGATAAATTAGATATGGGCATGTAGTTGTCATGTGTATGAGGGCCGAATTGAAATACAATGCCACACTCATATAACATTTTTTCTGTACAATCTCTTGAAAAAAAAACACACAGCAAAAGAAAGACAAGCAGCACGAGTGGGCCGCGAGCGTCGCATTACTCAACCGGGATTTTTAATAAGCGGCCGCGCTACTCCAATCATGGCGTAAATACGTTGGGCACCGCCAGAATTATGTCGGTCCCGTGACAGCAAAAAAATAACCATAACAATGGAAGAGAAAGACGAGCCAAGGGCAACGATCCGCATCAGAGGGAAGAAGTACATCGGGGCTAGTAGTAAACGAGAGGGGTGACCGTATAACTTACCCATTTTGATAGCGGGGTGGTCGTGAGGAAGAGCACGGGGGCACGCCGGGAATGAGGTGGTCACCGGATGCCTTTCTGGGAAGTTCTTGTACACACAGTTGGGGAAATGCAATAACTTACATGAACAATGAGGAAAGAAGTGTTTATTTATGGACAATGAAGGTTTATTTATGGAAAGGGAGAGAGTAGTCATTATGGCTATGGGATGGGACAAGCCCTAGGTGTGGCAGCCAAGACTATGATTAGGTAAGGGATAGGACATGCACAACCTTCAAGAAATGACTTGGTTTGTTGCTTTGCTTATTGCTCGGTTCAGATGGGTTCTTTCCCTTATGGCTTGGTCAAAATGCTCATTTGCACTTATTGCTCGGTCAAAATGCTCATTTGCACTTATTGCTCGGTCATAATGCTCATTTGCACTTATTGCTTGGTCATAGTGCTCATTTACACTTACTACTCAGCTCAGACGTGATTTTTCACTTACTGCACGGCTAAAATGTGATTTTTCACCTGCTGCTCGGTCCACACGTGATGATGCTCGGTCCAATTGCAATTTTTTCACCTGCTGCTCGTTTTCATGTTTTTCAATGGGGTGGCCGTGTTAGGTGCTCGGGTTTATTTACGGCCCGACTAGTAGGGTCATAATATATGCTCGGCATTTTGTCTTGGTGGTTTCGTTGCGATAGTGCCCGGTAATTCCGAACCAACGTGTGAATTATCAAACAAGTCTATCTAGTTTATATGTGATAACTCATTTGATAATGGGGGGCTAGATGATATAGCACCTAGAAATAATAGGGTAAATGGGTGGCTCGGCCTTTTTGGGCTTGGTCTCTTTTGGCTCGGCCCAAAGGGCATAATAGCGGCATAATTATAGATCTTTTGGTGGCTCGGATGTAAATGGGCTAGCATGGCACTTTCGCATTGGTGAAGCTTAAAGGGTGGGCATGAGAGCTGCTTGACGGAAGGGTTATTAGGAGCAGCATATGAGGGACACGTGTAGCGTTAATATAAGAAGGGGCTGGATCATCTAACGGGCGAGGACCAAGGCGTGGCACAAACGCAATGTCGGTACTTATACATAGGTAAAGTTGGGGTGCACGAGAGGTAATCATCGAATCACGTTACAAACCCTAAAATCTACACTGTGCCCTTCTAGATAATATACTAACTTGAGCGTCGGAAGTTTACCGCCGGGAACACCTCCCGGCGTCTTTGCAGGTGTTCGGGTGCTCAAGCGGTTGAGGATCAAGGAGGGCCGATTCGAGGTGCAATAGCACATCAAATATGTAACACAATTTACCTATATTAATTTATTAAAAATATTATATAAAGTTTAAATTGTGCACAAAAACATAAAAATGTCTATTTAAAATTTGTAGAAAGCTCGTGCGTTGCACATAACTGATAATAAATTACACCATATTTGTTTCAAAATAAGTGGCATTTCCATAATTTTATTCAAAAATTCAATTTGACTAAAATGTAATTCCATTAAATAGTTATTTTGGTAAAGCCTAAACACTCTAAACACGATTAGGGTTTGAACTATCAACTAGGAAATAACAGAAAATGCATAAAACATAAATCAACTAAAACACATGAATCAAACAATGATGAAGAAGCTAGCGAATCGGGCATAATCATTTTGGTTCGAAACATAATTAACGGGCAAGCGATCGTTCGGTTAAAGGATTCAAATAACCTACACGTTCAGAGATTCATTCTCAATAAGTTTTTGTAACAAGAGAATAAGCATGAACGACAAATTAACGAGTCGTGTAACATATAGGCAATACTTTTACAAACAAGCATATCTTATGCGAGCCTAGATTGATCGACTCTCCCCTTTCGGTTCTAAGAGTCGATTAAAATATACTAGAACGTGGGTAATCGACTAGTCTATTAGGATTGAAATCATCACACGAGAATAAATCATATTCAATTGGAAACCAATTGTAAATTGAAGTGTCACTCTTCAATAATCAACATTCAAGCATGAAGATCAAGAACCCTAGTTCGGATCATGCAACTAATAAAGGTAATAGTCGCAATATTTGACCAAAATGATTATGTACATTAATTACAATAATTTAGGCGGGATTTTTCAAATTTTGGTCAAAAAATTACCCAATTTAATAAATTTGAATTATTAAGTGGAAAACCAAATATTTTATTAGTGATTTTTAGTTACTATTTCAAGTAAATATCATTGGTTTTTTATATATTAATAGATTTATTTATTACCTTTTTAGCATACATACCCATTATATATATAATACCACACATACTCATGCAATGTGTAAATAATTTAAAGAAATTACTACTTAATATTATTTTATCTATTTAGTTGTTTTATTTTGTAATTGTATGTAACAACTTAATATCCCATTGATATATATTTATTTATATTTATATTATTGTAAAGCTTATAAAATCTCGCAATTTTAATTTACAATTTTTTTTTTGGTACAATAAAAGAGGCCAAGGCCTAGGAAGAAAACTCTAAATCAACACACGGCGTGGCCGGGCCACCCCTACAAGATCATAGTTCAACCAATGTCCAAGCTCCGGCGGAGGATCCATGAGACGATGAAACCCAACTGACACTCCCGCAGCCAACGACGCTAACTTGTCGGCCGAGAAATTGCCTTCCTATAGATGTGATCCAAGCGAACACACCACTCCTTACTAAGGAACTCCCGAATAGCTTGAATAATGTTTTCATGAAGACCAAGGTTTACCTCAGTCCCCGAGACCATGGCCACGACACTACTGTTGTCCACTTCCACTAACACATTCCTCGCACCCAAATCCCAGGCCAGCTGAAGGCCATGGTAAAGACCCCATAGTTCCGACCCAGTGATCGAACAAAAGCCCACATTCATAAGGAACCCGCCAAGCCATCTACCATGAGTATCGCGGGCTATTCCTCCTGCACTACCCCTGTCGGAAGCTGTACACAACGCGCCATCCGTGTTAACTTTAACCCAGCCGACCGGGGGGGAGTCCAGCGAATCAACATGTCCTCATATCGTCGAACAACCGCACTCAGTGCCCTAGCACCCGCTGTGAAATGCAAGTGTCTGTCCACTCGACTCCGTACATCCATAATCTTCGCCTCAAGCGGTATTGTCTTATTCGAAAATACAACCATATTCCTCCAAGCCCAAAGATGCCAACAAGTTATAGCAAATGTAGTATCCCAATTGGACAACCCATCAAGCGGAGTTTCCATCAAATTTACCCACAGCCACAGGCAAACGTCCTGGGAGAAGAAAACTGGCCAATAATCTCTTGAAACGAGCTCCACCCAAATACGCCGTGCCATCTCACAATCGCGTAGGACATGTGTCGTGGACTCAGGCACCCCACAATTTATGCACGCTGCGTTCTCCGCCATATGCCGTCGAACCCGCTCCACATTAGTTAGCAAACGATCCCGGTAGGCCAACCATAAATAATGACGTACACGTTGTGCTACAGGCGCTTTCCATATGGCGTTCCACACCGGCCGGACATTATGCATCACCCCTCGCGACAGCTTTTCGTAAGCCGACCGTTTCGAGACAGTTCCGTTCGAAGTGTATCCTTATATCATTCTATCACTACGCGCCGAGAGGGAGGCATCACCGCCGCGACGAGCAGCAGTGCGTTGGCCGGTAAGAAAGCTTCAAATCTCTCCCAACACCATTCTCCCGTCGTCGTGACAAACTCAGGCACTGGTGCGCGAACCAACTCAGCAGGCGGCCTCACTCTCGCCATTGCTAGCAGCGGCTCGTGCAAATTCATCCAAATGTCCATCCAAAATCGGGCCTTCCGACCATCTTTTAAAGCCCAACGCACACCTGTGCGGACATGCGGCCAGACCTTTGCCACGGCATTTAAACACACAGACCCGTTAGAAAACTTGAAATCACCAGCCATCTCCTGCGGTCGTAAATTATACTTGGCGCAAAGGACCCGAACCCACAACAAGGACGGCTTTGTGAGCATAGTCCAGCCAAGCTTCATTAAAAGAGCTTCATTCATTAATTTTGACTGCTTAAGGCCAAGCCCGCCACTCTCACGCGGTTGACAAATATCCAGCCAGGACACCATATGTGGTTTACGGTGCTCCGACGAGCCGCCCCAAATAAATGACCGACCATATTGGTCTAGCCTATTACAAATTGCCGAAGGCAAGGCCACCGTCTGCATGGCGTAGTAAGGGATCGTGCAAAGTACTAATTGCGTTAGAGTTAATCTACCCGCCGCCGACAATGATGTCGCTTTCCACCCGGCCAATCGATTCTCCGTCTTCTCTAGAATCCCTGCATAAGTAGTCTTCTTAACCCGTCCATGTATCAACGACATTCCCAGGTACTTGCCCAGGTCCTCTACCCGTGCATATCCCAGGAGCGTCGCGATATCACTACATCGCTCATCATCCACCGATGAAGAGAAAAAGATCTGCGTCTTCGCGGAGCTAACCCTCAGGCCCGAAATCATACAGAAGTTCTCAAGGACCCCTCGCAGAACCGCGGCTTGCTCCCTCGATGCTTCCATAAACAGTAACAAATCGTCAGCAAACATCAGAAATGGGATATGCACCGACCGGCGCCCTACCGAAATCGGCCTCCACTCCCCACTTGCAACCGAAGCCTCAATTTGCTGAGCTAGGCGTTCCATACAAAGAACAAAAAGAAACGGCGAAATTGGATCCCCTTGCCGGATCCCTCGCGTCGGGGAGAACTCTTCACTCACATCGCCATTCCATGAAAGGTTCATCGAACTAGAACTCACACATTCAACATTTAATTTTTACAATTTTAGTTAACTTGCACATTCAACATTTAATTTTTACCATATCTATAGTAATATAAAAAAGTTGTTGGGAAAATGCTTTTATAGTAAGCTTGACTAAAAAATAAATGGTTTGACTTACTATTAGTGGAAATTTAAAAAAAATGAATGTGAGTCTTTAGGAATCAATTTGATTGAGATATCCCAAATAAATGTAGATTTTCATGGTAACAAATTTGGAGATTATTATGTTAAAATTTAATTCATTTCTTAAATATGAATTTCATAGGAATTCCTTTTTTATTAGTAACAAATTTGAAGATTCTTATGTCAAAAAATTGAGATTTTGAATTTCGAGAATAATGGAAACTATACTAAATATCGATAAACTACAATCTTCAATAAATAATTTATATTGATGAATGTTGTGTGTAAATACTAAATATATGATTTGCTTTTCATAAATAATAATAAATTACATTATTTTTCATAGACCATTCTGTACAAATATTTTACTCAATATTCGGTTTTATTAATTTTACTCTTTCTTTGTTCTCCTTTTCATTATATTTGAATGATTACATGACTTTTATTCTTATGTTAAGCTGTGTTAAAGCACAAAAAATTCGTATTTTACGCACAAATCACCATTTTGCATTCTAAGAAGAACAACATACCAGACACCAAATGATTTCACTTTTCAGCTAAAAAAAATTCCTAATATGTCATGTTTTACTACAAAGTATAGTACAACACAAAGTTAAAATTATGTTGCCGGAAAAAAAGAATCGAACAAATTATCAATCGGTCTTAATAGCCATGCCTATGGTTTCCCTAGTTTTGGGTCCAACAGTTTTTTGAAATGAAAAGTTGAGTCGATCAAGAAAGAGCTTGTTTTGAATTTGCTGGAATTCCTAGCATTTACGTTCCATTTCTAACTCAAATTCTTCAAACTCACAAATCCTGTTTTCAATTTCCTTCATCTGTATTTGATTAACTCACAGGGGAAATAGAAGAAACCAGAATAAAAATCTCTTCGAAATATTAATAACTAGCAACATCAAAAAATAAATACGAAACAATTCGGCACCTGAGTTGCAATTTCATATATTGCTTTCTCCAGCTCTTCCCCTTCCTTCTCAAGCTGCCATCTTGCTTCCACAAGAGCAGCATTTTCAATCATATTCGACTTACTGTTACTATTAGACATATCTTTTGGTTCCGCATTGACGAAAATGTGAAATCTGAGCGAGTATCGCATTTTTTTTATATTTATTGATCATATCGACTTATTTCTCATTGGATGAAAGAACTATTTATTTTCATATATCGCTTCATAATGCAAGTGAATGAAGAGATATACTATCATAACTTGTCACTAAAAGCAAGTAATAAGAGTATGAAATCACGACGCGCATTAAATTGAAGAAAAATGACTGTGATAGTGAATCAAAAACCATCCATCCAGGACAATTACATTTTTGTTAACTTATTATAGTTTTCTCCCTATCAAGATGAGTAGATGACCATAAGATAAAGCCTAGAAGAACTTGAAAGTCCAAGGTTTTAACTTCTATATGTATGGTTCTGAACCAAACTTGATTTCTCAGCTATCAATCAGGAATAAACATTTGTTTAGATCGTATCGGTCAGGAAAGTCAAAGGATTTTTAGCGTTATCGCCATTTATTCCTAAGCAATTGTAAAAAGAAAAGCAGCCTGAGGATACATTACTGTTGCATGTGCGGCCACTTCGGTAGCATCTACTCCAACCAACGTAAAAAGAAAAGCAGCCTGGAGATACATTAACAAACTACACTCTTCCCATTACACATCCAAAACCATGTCAACCAAAACAACCCAATGCCTTTCAATTTGGATTTAGTAGAAAAAAAAATAAAAAAAAATAAAAAAAATTCATCAACATTCACCAAATCGTGAATAGCATAAATGTAACTACCCAAACGTTTTTAGTATTTATGAGCTCGACTTTAGTACCATTAATTATAGCAAGTTTTTATATATTTTTAGTCTTATTCATTTATTTGATGCATTTAATTAAATTGAGTAATTAATTCTAAGTCTAAGCTATAGAGGATCCGTTCGATTTTTAATTTTTAAAAATTGAATTATTATAGCCTAAGTATCAGTTTCATTTTTAATTTGAAACCGAGCATTAGAAAATCGAGAATTTTATTTAAGTAGGGCCGAAGCCCAGTCGAGCGAGCCCCGGTCCAAGCCCATTTTCCCACACGGCCCAAGGCCATCTCGCACGGCCCAATGTCGTGGCCCAAGCCAACGTTAATTAAATAGTCCAACATTTTCCAAGCCAAGACATTTAATTCATGAGGCCCAAGGCCCTTAAAATCCTAGCTCAACACTCTCATTAATTATTTAGCCTAATTTTTTTTTTTAATACATTGCCTAAACACAAAAATCTTAGGTTTTTTACTAGTCTTCAAAAGTTAAAAATTCAAATGAGCATTTAATGCTTAGCTAACGTTTCATTACTATGGGGAACAAGCTCACTTAGGTGCACAAACTGTGGTTAACCGACCGGAATCGACCGAAACCGATTTTTTGATTTCGAACAAAACCAAAACCGATTAATTGGTTCGGTTTTTGGTTTCTATTATCTCAAACTTTCGGTTTTCGGTTCGATTCTGTTAAAATTTTTTGGTTAACCGAACCAAAAACTGATATTATACATATATATTAGAACATCCAATATAATGATATATCATTTAATCCATTGGTATTTACCCACAGGCCCAAAGCTACAACATGCAACCCACCACCAGTTTAATGATTTTATCATTCATCTTCCTTAGCCCAAATCCAATCTGTCACTCAATCTTACGAGTTCCATAGAGCAGACATAGACAGTACACATCTCACACGCAGTTAGCACTCCTAAAAGAAAACCTAGCATCTTCTTCTCTACCCACCACTTCAAACTCCTTTTTTTGGGTTAATTTCCATGCCTATGATTTGAGCTGCATGGTTGTGGCTTGACTGTTGTTATTTGTAAATTTTATTCTCCATTTTATTGGATAACTGAAAACCGAATTGAAAAAACCGATATATTTTCGATTAAAAACCGAACCGAACCGTAGTTTTCGGTTTGATTTTCAGTTTTAATACTGGACGAACCGAATTTTCGCTCGGTGCGGTTCGGTTTTGACTGATTGTGCAGCCCTAAGCTCACCTATATGTCCCCCAAACCCTAATTTATGTGGACATATATCTTCACCATCTAGCCTCATTTCCCCTTCTTCATTTCCTAAGCTAGAGCAAATATTGTTCTAAGTCCACAAAAATAATCGTTAGCCTTAGCATAAATCCACCCCTCAAAGCTAAGCACCACCCGCGCTGGAGAGCTCGAGCACGCAACTAGCTCCCAGAACACCTTTGTTAGTCGCAGATGCAGCCCCATACAAGCTCCCAGATCCTGTGTCGAGACGCACGGATCCGCACCGAGCCAAGGCCACCGCAAGCCTCCAAAAGACACCTTCATCTTCTATTTTCCATTTTCAAGCCTCGAAGAAGGTAGGATATCCAAAACCCCCTTCTATAGCTTAGATATGAATTTTAAAGTATTTTAAAAATATAGAACCGAGAAAAATGGAACTAGAATAAAAGATCTAAATTTATTGAACACTCTTTCCGAGGTATAGTAGTCGAGGTTACCTCGGAAATCATCACTTTCTCATTATCCCTGAATCTCCTCGTTTTCGAAGCTAGATACTTGAAAAATTGAACATATGCTAGTATGTTTTTTATAACATCTAGTAATGGGAGATTCACGTTTACCTTCGAGAGCATGTCGAAAAGATCATTGAATTGACGCTCCTTCTTTGTATCTTGCAAACGGCTCGGGAAGGGGACCGGTGGTCGGTAGGGTGTATCCGCTTTATGCAAAGCCTCATGAGCATCTTTCTTGGGGGTTCTCCTCCTGGATTTTCTCATCCACAACGGTCTTCCCCTTTGAAACTTCAACTTTCTCACCCGATTCATCATCATCCTCATCAACAACAACCTCATCTACCCCATTTTCCTTGGGCATCTCTACATGATTATCAACCTTCTTACCACTCCTCAAAACCGTGATGGCATTGACGTGCTCGGGTTGGCTTGGGAGTTTGTCTTTCATCTTGCCCTTGGGATCTCCCCAATAGAAGTCCCGAGTTGCCCCATTTGAGTTTCGAGGCATTTAAGAGAGGTTTGAATCAATGGCACTCCTTTGACGGTGTCGTGCAACGTAGAGACGGTTGAGGCCAATGATTGAAGACACTTCTCCAAGATTTCAATCCGGGTATTCGAGGACTCTCCGTTAGCATTTCTCTCGGGCTCTGGTGGAGGTGGCATTGGTTGCCTTGGGATGAAACCTCCACGCCCTTGTGAATATCCTTAGAACTCGGGCCTCGGTTGGTAGCCTTAGAATTTGGGCCTCGGTTGGAAAGGTCGGTTGTTCGGGGGTGCATAGGCTTGGGGTTGATTGTAGGGTTGAGGTGGTGCCAGTTGGGGTGAGTAGGCCGCTTTTGGGTCCCTCCATGAGAAGTTAGGGTGGTTTCGCCACCCCAAGTTGTAGGTGTTCGAGTATGGATCATTTTGGACTCGGGGGACGAACCATTGGATAGCATTGATGTCGTAGGGAACTCCTTCAAGATTTGGATCATAGGCCGACTCCATATAACGTGGACACTCGTGGCCTCCATGCCCGGTTTCACCACAACACCGACACACCTCGGCCATTACCACTTGAGTCAACTTTGCATCCCGTAGACGTAGGTGTTTGAGCTCTTCTTCTAAAGCGGCTAACTTAGCAAACACACGCCATCATTTGAGAAACCAGACGACTGTGTAGCCTCATTCACATGAGCTTTTTTACGAACGCTTTTCCTTTGAGAATTGTCGCTCTACATCTCATAAAGCTCATAAATCTCCTCGGCCGTATGACTCCCGATATCTCCTCCGGCCGCATGGTCAACCATATATTGGAGAGTTTGGTGGAGACCATCGTAGAAAAATTGATTGAGGACTCCGAGGCAAAAATGGTGATGTGGGCATTGAAGTTGGTACCCTTTGAAGCGCTCCCATGCCTCGTGAAAGGTTTCCCCAACATTTTGGCTAAAGCTAGCCATTTAAGTTCGGAGGTCGGTAGTCTTTTGATGCTAATAGTACTTGCCCATGAACTTCTCGTACACGGCTTCCCACGTGTTAAGCGAGTTCGGCAGCAATGTCATGAACCAAGTCTTGAATCGGTCTTTCAAGGTATAAGAGAAGCATCTCATGCGGAGTTGGTTTTCGGTTAGGCCTTGGAGGGGAAAGGTGTTAACGGTGGAGTAGAATTCTCGGATGAAGTTTAGGGCATCTTCTTGGGCTAGGCCGTAGAATGAGGGTAGTTGGTTTAGGTGGTTGGTTTTGAGATCATAGTTTCGGGCCGCCTCCCCGAGCACAAGGCACGAAATGTTGTCTCCAATGATAGGTCGTGCAAAGTACCTCATGTCCGGGGGAGGTGGTTGTGGCAATTGCTCTCCTTGGCCCGCCATTGGTTCGGTTTCGAGTTGCAGTTGTGATTCTTTGATATTAAGCTCAACGAAAAGGTCGAGTGGTGGTGTCTCCTCTCGGGGTCGACGCCCTCGTTTACCTCGCATAAACAAAACCAACAACTATACCTGGTGAACGTACCAATGGGATTCAAGATTAGAATGCAAGCAATAAATGCAAATTATCGACAAAAAGCAAGAGGAATCAAGAGAAACACGAAAATTAACCAAGGTTCACAAAAATCAAGAGAAACACAAGAAAAAAGAGACAATCAAATAGCAAACTAGGCGTCCTACTTGCCTTCCCCGGCAACGGCGCCATTTGTTTAGTAAATATTTGGTGGGCAAGGGATAACTGAGTTATCCGACTCGGGTCGATCTCGAGGGAAGGCTATTCGGAGCTTCACTTACTAAATGACTGTCCAAATCAAAAAAAGAGAAAATAAAGTCCTAAAAATTCTAAGCAATTGATTGAAGGGTTTGATTATCACTAAACGAGCACTTGAAAACGGGCGATTAACTAAGAGCAATATCAAATCACGAGCAAGTAGCAAACTAGATCATTGGAGTCTCATGCCATAACCACAACGAGATGATAATCAATCTACATAAGGAATAAACGAGCTATGAGCATTAGATTGCTAACCCTAATCGTCTAACCCTAAGCAATTAAGCCCAAATCGGGTCTTAATCCTTAAACGAGATCAACAAGCAATTACCTCCTCTATCTACTCAAGCAAGCAATCAAGTCCCGACCTTTCCTCCATCATCAATCAAACCCAAATTTACCCTAATAAAAATTATAAGTAAAAACGGAGCAAAAACCGAAGTAAAGAGCTTCAAAACTAAATACTCATCCTTCCATTGCGTAGACGATGAAAAACAGAGTCAAAAGCTCAAAACTTGAAAGAAACCAAAGTCGCCGGAAAATCTCCCAGAAAAATGGCATAAACTCCTAATCTAGAGAGCAAAACATAAACATAAGCTAGTTCCCAAAAGGGAAAAATGAAAAAATGAGAGTTGGATTCCCATAATGCAAAGGAACAAAAATATTTATACCCTACCCCAAACACACACTTGAAAAATGCACATTTAAGAAGACACTCTCGAGCTCTCTGCAAGATTCGCGAGCTCGCGGTCGATGGCTTGCACAGGCACATGGGTGCGAACGACTCTCGAGGTCGCGACTGTTGGCACGTGTGAGGCGGGCGGCACGGGCGCAGGCACGGGTGCGCACTCTCGATGTCGCGGCCCTTCTCGCGAGCGCGCGGCCAGTAGGCACTGGGGCACGGCAACACTCTCGAGCTCGCGGATCTTCTCTCTAGGGCGCGGGCACGCTGTGCAGCAGGGGCGCGGGGCTCTCGAGGTCGCGAAGCTCACTGCGTGGTCGCGAGTGCTTGGAAGGGCGGGTGTGTGGCTGGTGTGCGTCCGCTAGCTCGTGGGTCCCGGCGCGAGCTGGCGAGTGGACAGTCTCTAGGCACGTCCGGGCTCGACTAAGGACTTGACATATTCGACCGGAATTGGTTCGTACGAATGACTCGACACTTCTCGGAATTTAGAAAACTCGGCTCGACTCACCTCATTCATCCTCCGAATAATATGAAATTTCACAACAAAACACAAAAAAGTACGCCAAAATATAAAATAAAATGGAAGACACAAAAACACACGAAAAACGATAAAATGGACCGGTCGACTCTAATATGAACCTAAAACTGACTCAATAACACACATAAAAATAAGCACAAAAACATAACAAACAAATAGTGCAATTTTTCCTTATTTTGTTCCATGTGTAAAATCAGTTGGGCCCACTTCATGCCACATCACGTCGAGAATGGAAATTCTGATCTGACTGTACGCCACATCAGTTATTCCGGCTAAAATGAGCACCGGAATGTCATTTTAGACTAAAATTATGAAAAAAAATAGTGTACCAATTGTAAAACGGAAATATTTAAAGGACAAAAGTGCAACGAGGGTATAGTTAGTGGACGAATAGTGCAATTTTTCCTACAATGCTCTATAATGTGCATCATAGGCCCGATTTTAGACATCTAAAGGCTTGTGAACCTCTTTCAAAATGAAGAGTAAATTGTATTTTAGTCATGCATGTTTCAGTATCCTAACTTTTCGTCCTCTTCGAATTGCGTTTTTTTTATTTTCGTCACGTATGTTTGCAAAAAAATTACAAAAAAATCATTTTCGCAACAAAAACGTCTTTTATTTTTTGCAATAAAAGGTTCCAATTTTGTCCCTTATGTATGAAAATGACCTTTTTGTAAACATACGAACGAAAATCAAAAACACAATTCGAAGAGGACGAAAAACATTAAAATAGTGAAACATACCAGACTAAAATTATGTTTTATTCCAAAATAAATTACAAGATGAAGTTCCATTTTTTAAAATTTACCAAATAGTCTTTAGTCGAAAATCCAAATTTGGATTTGGGAAGGAAGTGAACACATCATCATGGCCTTGTGTCTCATGAAATCTCAAATCAACATCAGCTTTTGACTGAAATTCCTTTTTTCAGCCAAAATTACCTTCATATCTCTCTAATGGGAGCTTTATCTCTCTGATGGGAGCTTTATCTCTCTGATGGGAGTTTACACCGGAATATAGATCGTCATAGTAGTGGTGGTGAGATCGTGTGGTTCCTTTTTTGGTTTTTTGAGCTTCTGGTCAAATTAGGGCTTATAGTGCTTCTCGTCGATGGAGAATAGTGCAGCGGAATTGGAGGAGCTGATGGAGGTATTTTCCTTATCGGAGAAAGAGGCAGCAGGCATAGACATTGCAGATCAAGATGTTCGAATAGGGGAAGACGAATGTCATCGTAGTCTATTTGAGAAGATTGTGGGAGATAGACGGGCACACATGATAGGAGTTAAAAGGGAAATGGCTCAGGCTTGGTGTTTGGGGATTTCGCTTGAGGTGAGGGAGTTGAGCATCAACTTTTTTCAATTTATATTTCCTAGCCCTGAGGAAGCGGATAAAATCGACACAGTTAGAAATTGGGTTTTTGAGAATCAATTTCTGATACTCAAAAAATGGCACCCGGGTCTTAAGGGATCTGATGAATGCTTTGAGGAGATCAACTTATGGGTGCAACTGCATAATATTCCTCTGAACTGGTTGTGCACGGATGTATGGGTTAAAGTGGGTGGAATATTCAAGGGGGTGAAGAATGTGAATGTGGCTCGAGCTGGTGGTGCAGATGGGAGAATTTTGAGAATCATAGCAGTCATTGACCTCAAATAACCTCTCCCAAGATGGACTAAGATTAGGCTTGGGGACACTCAAGTCACTGTGCATATGAAGTATGAGAAATTAGTTAATCTATGTTTTTATTGTGAGTGTATTGGGCATTTGGATAGAAGCTGCAGCAAAAGGCTTGAGGACATTGCAGGTAAGAAGGTGAGGAAAGGTCAGTATGGTGATTGGATTAAAGCAGTTGATGGAGGTATCTGGGTAGAGAATAACTCTCCCACAAAAGGGTCCTCATCACGAGAAGAGCCTAGTCAAAGTAATCACTCCAATGATAAAACCAGAGAGGAAGTTAGCGAACAGAGAGAGTCTCAGGACAAAGAGGCCAGCCAGACCAGGGGATCTAATAATCCAGTGCCCACGAAAGTCCCAGCCCTGACCATGGTGGAATTTTCATCATCCGAGCAGCCTGCTAAGAAGGGGGTGAGATAGCTAGCATTATGGCCAAGGGGCTAAGAGATTATATGCAGGTGGAAGGATCTGAAGCTTCTAAGGAGATTGTCAAAGGGAATCATAGCAAGAATCAGCTAATACCATACAAGCCACCTGAAGAGACTACAAAGAAAAGAACATGGAAGAGGACCTCTCTCAAAACTGGTAGATTAAGAAGAAGCACCAGCTCAATGGAGTCAGAGTCAAATTTGAAAAGAAAAAGCACATCCTTGACAATTCTCGATGATCCTAGTCCTGATGTAGGGGTAATAATGCAGATAGTGGCCAAAACAAAAAATCAAAGCTGAAGAAGACATTGGTGGAAGAAGCCAGCCAAAAATGGCCCCAAGGTGACCAATGAGAGCAGTGGTGTGGAACTGTAGAGGGCTGGGTGGGCCCTCCACAGTTCCCCAATTGCGAGAGTAAATTGTGGCTCACCATCTAAATTTTGTTTTTCTATCAGAAGTTAAATAAAAAAATATGTAGCTACAGCTTGCAAGAGACTTGGGTTTGAAGGCAATTGGCATTATTTGGAACCTCAAGGGTCTAAAGGAGGTCTTCTGCTATGTTGGGACAGTGACACAGATATTCTATCTTTGAAAAGTAATGAGTTTAGCATCCAAGTCCAATTCAGGGCTAAGGGAGCTCAGGTGGCAGAATGGGCTATTTTTGTCTACATCAGTACCCTGAAGCAGGAGAGAGTTATGCAGTGGAAGTTCTTAATAGATGAGAAGTGGAAATAGGGACATCATTGGGTGATATCTGGAGACTGGAATGATCTTAGTTGCCCTGAAGAGAAGAAGGGAGGGAGGAGTAGATCAGCTAGAAGCTTTCAGGAGTTCAATGACTTGATTGCCTCAATGGGTATGTGTTTGCTGCAGATGGACGGGCATAAGTTCACATGGGGTAATAATAGGGAGGAAGAGGGGTATGTGGAGGAAGTGCTGGATAAGACTTTTGCTTCATATTAATGGATGAGCAAGCATCCCCGTGCCAGAGTTCAGAATATTATCAAAACTTCCTCTGACCACAGCTTATTGTTGATTGAAGATGGAGAGAAGATTAAAAGAAAGGCAGAAGATTTCATTTTGATAAGAGATGGCTTCATAAAGAAGGGATTCAGGAAACAGTTTCATAGGCATGGAATGATAGTCCTGAGGGTACTCCCATGTTTAGCTTGAAAGAGAAAGTTAAAAAGACAAGAGTTGCTTTGATCCAGTGGAACAAGGCTCTGAATTCCAATAAAAGGGCAACCATTGACAGTCTTACCATACAACTTGCTGAGATGAGGAAGTTGGGAGCGGAGAGGAACTGGAGGGAGTGGGAAAAGCTGCAAAAAGAACTTGATGAGGCTCATTGTTCTGAGGAGCAATTCTGGTTACAGAAATCAAGAATTTTATGGTTGAAAGAAAGTGATCAAAATACTAAATTCTTCCATGCTATGACTATGCAAAGGAGAAAACAAAATGCCATTACAAGTTGACAGATGGAGCCAGAGAGATTTCCACAGAAAAGGAGATTAAAGAGCACATCCTGAAATTTTATGATGATCTTTTTACCACTGAAGGCTCCCATAAAGAAGAAGAAGCTCTGAAGCTTATAAGGCCTGTTATTTCAGCTTCCATGAACAGAAATCTCAAAGCAGAAGTAGGAGAGCTGGAAATACAAAAATCTCTATTTCAGATGAATCCATCTAAGGCACCAGGGGAGGATGGGATGACAGCCCTATTTTATCAGCACTTCTGGCCACTTCTGAAGGAGGATCTGTGCAGAGCAGTAGTTAGCTTCTTTGAATCTGGACAGCTGTTGAAGTATTGGAATCATACAGTGGTGGCTCTTATTCCTAAATGTACAAATCCTGAGTCCATCAGTAATTTCAGGCCAATAAGCTTATGTGGGGTGGTGTACAAGATCATTGCCAAGGTTCTGGCCAACACATTGAAAGGTTGTCTTGATTGTTGTATTAGTCAGGCACAGACAACTTTTATCCCAGGCAGACAGCTCATGGACAATGTAGTCATAGCTCAGGAGATTTTCCATTACCTGAATAGACACAGAACATGTAAGAACTGTTTCATGGCTCTGAAATTGGATATGATTAAGGCATATGACCGTGTAGAGTGGGGATGTGTCTGCAAAACAATGCTGAAGATGGGATTTGCACCTGTCTTTGTTAAATGCATTTATGCTTGTATCTCCTCTCCAACTTTCTCCTTCCTTGTAAATGGTCAACCAAAGGGCTACCTTACTCCTTCTAGAGGGATTCGTCAAGGAGATCCAATCTCCCCCTACCTGTTTCTGATTGTCTCTGAGGTTCTCTCATCAATGATAATGGGAGTTGCTTGCAATGGTGAATTCAAAGGGCTCAGAACAGCAAGGACAGGGCCAACTCTCACACATCTACTTTTTGCAGATGACACTCTTATATTCTGTAAAGCTGAAATTAATCAAGTGAGAGTGCTGAGGGATATTCTGCAATTATACAAGAGCTTCTTTGGCCAAAGTGTGAACATGAGCAAGTCTACCATATTCTTCAGCAGAAATTCCAACCCACAGTTGAAGTCTGAAGTGTGTACTTTCTTCAAGGTATTGAACAACACAATTCTACAAGATATCTTGGACTGCCACTGGGATTGGGAAATCCAAGAAAGAGACCTTTGAATACATTATTGAAGCTGTGAAGAAAAGGATGGTGAGTTGGAAGAACAGATTCCTATCTTCAGCTGGCAAAGAGATCTTGGTGAGGGCAGTGATTAATGCTCTGCCAGTATTTTCCATGTCCTGTTTTAGATTGCTTTTGGGGATCTGTGAGGAGCTGAGTAGAATAACAGTTGTCTTCTGGTGGAGTAAGGGAGAGAACTTGGTTAGTGGCATACACTGGAAGAAGTGGAGCACCCTGGCCCAAGCTAAATGTAAAGGAGGGTTGGGATTCCAGGACTACAAATTATTTAATGAGGCCCTACTCCTGAAACAGCTTTGGAAGATTACAACATTGCCTGACCTTCTAGTAAGCAAAGTGTTGAAAGCCAGGTACTACCCTTCTAACTCAATATTTGAGGTTAAAAAGAGCCAGTCTGCTTATTGGCTTTGGAATAACTGGGCAGAGATTCTTCTTGTTTTTGCCCAAGGTCTGAAGAGAGAGATAAGGGATGGCAGGCTCACTAGAATTTCTGATAGCAGTTGGGTGCCAAATCTGAATCATAAGAGTCCTGCTATTATTAATTCTGGTAGTGCTTCTCCTTTTGGGGTAAGGGATCTGATATTGGAGGATGGTAGTGGATGGAACGAGGAGTTGCTTAACCAGGTGTTCAGTGATGATGATAAAAATGCAATATTGAGTATTAAAACACTAACACCTAGTGAACAAGACAGATGGAGGTGGTCATTTGCTGGAAATGGGAAGTTCTCTGTGGCAAGCTCTTATAATCATCTTCTGGCCCAGAAGTCACTGGTTTTGGATGTTCCTGAGGGTAGTGGCTCTGCTCTGATTGATAAAAATGCAAGAAACAGAACATGGAAGCTGAAGGTTAAAGGCAAGCTCAAGCATTTTCTTTGGAAATGCTTTACAGGGTCACTACCTGTGAGTTCTAATGTAGCCAAAAGAGGGTTGCAGGTTGATTCTATTTGTAAGATGTGTGGGGAGCAGTTAGAGACCATTGAGCATCTATTTCTTAGCTGCAGTAGAGCACAGAGAATCTGGAAACTGTCACTGTTGGAGTGGGATAAGAAGGTAATGGGTGCACCATCTTTCAAGCTGTGGTGGTGGCAAATATGTGACTTGGAGAAATCTGAGATAGCCGAGGACCGCATGCAATTATCTACGTATATTTTATGGTCGCTATGGCGATCCCGTAATCTATGGCTTTTTGAAAAGGTTTGGATGCCGGAAGAGGTGATTATTAGAGGGGCGTGGAGAGAATGGCAAGAATTTGTGTCTATTTCTAAGTAGGCTATCTTGGAGTTTGTTTGTTTTTGGTTGTTGTTTTTATTTTCTTGGGTTTTTTCAGTGTGGTTTGGCTTGTAGTAGGTTGGTTGAGGGAAAGTCTCGGTGGTGTATCCCCGCTTTTTCTCGTGTTTGCTTTGTTTTTCTCTAGATCACTCGTTGAGTGTATCTCCCATTGTAGTTGTATCTTTCGAACTTTGTTCGTGCTTTTTCTGGTAATGATATCTTCTATCGTTTGGAAAACAAAATATGCTAAATTTTGTATCTTGATTTATGCATGTCCAAAATTGTGAGTTAAATTCCATAAAATTTAAAATATTGTGTAGATGCTGTGGTTTAAATTTGAAAATTTTTGGAGTTCATTTGCTATGTGAACAGAAATAGTAGATCTAAACCTAAAATGAATATTTTATGTTGAACGAGTTATAGATATGATCTTGCTGAGATATTTTAACCACAAATCTTCAATATCATGTTGAGGTTGTGTTTATAATTTTTTAGAGTTTTTGGAGATCATTTGCTATGTGAACTAGAATTATAGATCTAGACCTAAAATGACTATTGTATGTTAAATGAATTAGAGATCTATTCTTGTTGAGATATTTTAACCAAAAGTCTTAAATATCCCGTTGAGGTTGTGCTTAAAATTTGAGGATTTTTTGAGATCATTTGCTATATGAACTAGAATTGTATATCTAGATCTAAAATGACTATTTTATGTTAAATGAGTTGGAGGTCAATTCTTGATGATATATTTTAACCAAAAACATTAAATATCATGTTAATGTTGTATTTAAAGTTTAAGGTTTTTTGGAGGTTGTTTGATATAGTTTCAAAAATCGGGACTATATCCTTAAATCGGTAAATTTTTAGATATTTGGAATGATGATTTAGCTGAGGTTTGGGAGATCGAAAATCCTTATATATAGTGATGAGTTCATGGTTAAAGTTTTAGCTTAAAATGAGTTAGGTTGTCCGGAGAACTAGAACCTTAGATCCTGCCATTATTAGGTATCGAGTGATTGTAAAAAACCAAGCATATTTTCTCGAGTCATCATAACCTATATGAACTCTAGATGTCATAAAGAGCCTAACTAACCCCAAGTTGCTGGAAAACCTTCGCCGAGTGCATGCCCCTGCACCGAGTCAGACCGAGTCGTGCCCCTGCGCTTTGCGCGTCGCCCGTGTGCCCGCCAACTTGTCAACGCACGGTACCCCGCCAGCCGCGGTCCAGCGCCCCAATGAAAGTGGTCATGGAATATTATGATCTCAAGTGGCCTGTAACGCCCAGATTTTTATTTAATATTTTATGGAGCCCGACTATATTTCCATAAATATTAAGTTTCTAAGTTTGATGCATTTATTAATTAATATTAAAGTCTAATCCATAAAGAATTCATTCGATTTTAATTATTAAAGTCAGATTTATCTAGCTCAAGTATCAGCTATATTCTTATAACCGAGCCTTGGATTAATCAGAATTTTATTTAAGTGAACTGAAGCCGAATAATTTAATTATCCGAGCCCAATGGATTTTGAGCGGATCCAAATTATAATTTTAGTCGTCCATTTTTAATTCGAATAGTCGAATTAATTTCCAAGCCCATGTGATATTTTAAATATCGAGCCCTCATAGTATTTTAATTCCGGGCCCAATGTTTAATTTCGGCCCAAGTCGAAATTATTACTACAAATCATATTTTATTTATAGACCGAATATTTAATTTTCTAGTTACTATCCGAATTAATCGAGCTGAGTGTTAGGATTTTTACTAGCCCGGTTATGTAACGATTTTATGGTCCGATTCCTAAGCCCAATGTTGAGGCCCAATAACAAGCAAACCCTAGGCTCCAACATTCATCTATAAATAGAATGTGTCTTCATTTCCTTAAGCTCATTCACACCACAAACATCTTATCCATATCACTATTCATCTTCCTCCTAAGAAAACTCTATTGTCTCCATCTTCAAGCTTTATCCTTCACCTCATCCATGGCTTGAGCTTAGATTCGGCCAGCCACCAGAAATTTCGGCATCCCCGCATCTCCGATGAGTCGCTATCTCCGGCCAGCACCAACCAGCTGCTCCGCCGTGTAAGGGCAACCTGCAGCTCACCTTCCGGCAACCACTATCCCCGCTAATCCTCTTCGCAGCACGACAGAAGCACCGCCCCCGTAGCCCAGCTCAACCGCCGTCGTGAGCAGCTCATGTCCTCTCCACCAAGCTCGCCGTCGCGAGCAGCCACCAAGCTCGTCGTCGCGAGCCCAGTTTGCAGGTCGACCATTTCAGCCCTCACCTCGCGCGTGTTTCCCGCCAACAACTCCTTCACGCCGTCCAAGCTCTACCCCGCCGGAAACCGTGAGCCACCACGAAGCTGAGCTGTTCCTGTCGAACCACCAACGACCCACGACCAACTCTACTTCTGCCTCCCTGCTCGGTTCCGCCAACCTCCATTTCTGGCAAGATCCACGTCGGCAGCTTGTTCTCCAGCTCAAAGGCCCGCCTCAGCCGAGCTCCGCCACCTACAGCTCCACCGTGCGCTTCCGAGCTCTGCTGCCGGCGACTGCAGCTTTTCAAGCTCGAAAGTCGGACCGACAGCAGCTTTTCAGCCCGGTTCAACAACCTTGAAGCTCCAAGATCCGATTCGTTTTGGTTTCCTTGACCCGGTTCTAGCCCGATCTACTCTTGTTTTATTCTGATCCGCTTGTTTCCGAACATTTAAAGGTATAATTGATAAAACTCAATTTATTTTGCTTAGACTTAATGCTATTAACGAGATAAGAGAAAAGAAATTGTGATTTGAGCGATTTTGGTAAAAACGGGACATACGAGCTATTTTTCGGGAACTCATTAAATAGTTTCGATAAAATGTTGGAAAAGATACCATTAATTTCGTTGTGATCTCTTGAGGCGTAGGTTCAAATTTCATAATTTTCGGACATTGTTTGGTAGGTAAAGGAGCCGGTCAAAGGTGTTGACCGGTCGTAGTAATTTGGAGTTGACTAGATTAAGAGTTACCGTTTGACTTGTTATGTGGACCGTTGACTATTTGTATATTGAGGATGCTACGACTCGAATTTCATAAATTTAGGATACCGTTTGACTTAGTTATAAGATCGGGACTTTAGCTGAGGAATGCGGTATTTTAGAAAATTAGTCGGATATGATTTTAGCTGCAATTATTGATTTTAAAATCAATATAAATCGCATAGAATATATACATTAATTATCGGCCTTAAATGAGTAAGGATTCTTCAAGAATCGAACCCTAGTTTTATCTGGTTTCGATAGTCGGGTATATTTCTGGATTCGATTTTAAATGACTGAACCCTAATACCGTCTGGATAATTATTAGCCTTCGTATCGTAATTCGTAATGCGTATCATCGTCACGTGCCCGTGATCGCCTCTCGTCCGATCGTTGGAGCCGAACCGCCGGGTGCGTGACCGTGCACCGAGTCCATCCGACCTACCGTCACGCACCGTCCCATTAGCCGTGGTCCAAGCACGCCCCTGCGTCAGCGTGGCACCGTTTCAAGATCGTGCACCGGCTAAGCCGTGTCAGTCGAGTTCGTGTCGGCCCGAGTTGCCACGCCGAACTCGGACCACGGTCAAACTGAGCTGCACATAGTCAAGCAAATGACCGACCAGCCCCGAGTGAGCTGTCGGTCCAATTCAGTTGAACCGGTCCGGTCAGTCCGGACGGTTCGAGATATATTTCAGATTCAGTTAGATTAAGATTTCAGATATATTCAAGATTTCAGATATATTTAAGATTTCAGATATAGTTAAGATTCCAGATAAAGTTAAGATTCCAAATAGATTAAAGATCTATATATATTTCAGTCAGATTAGATTAAGTCAGATTTTAGTTCCAGACTTAGAAATATTTCAGAGAACTCTAAAACGCCTCAAAGACAATGATATTTTCAAAATCAGCTCGTAAATCCCTAAAATGATTTTTTTAAGCAGAGTGAGCGAACCTAGACAAATAAGATATTAAAGATTCGAGTTTTATTCTGAGCCCAGTACTTAGAATATTTTGCTCATAATTTTGTAGCTTGAGGAGAGTCGAGCCTCCGCCTGTTACACAATATATTTCAGATATTTCAGCATCTGCATTCGCCGTTTTCCAGGTGGGGACCTGTACTGTGTATTTCATCGCTTTTAATAATTTACCATGTCTGATATCTATATGTGATTAAATTGAACGACCGAGACGGATGAGTGATCCCGTCTTGGTCAATATTTCAGTATTTCAGTTATGACTTGGACGTGTGTGATTAGGGCCCGTAATAAGTCTAGCGTCCAGATGGGGTGATTAGTGCCTTTCCTGTATTTCTGTGGGAGGGGACCCCCAGAGTGTGCACATGAATACCGGTTTACCATTAGTCTTATAGCCAGACCAGTTTATTCATATATATGTTGATTTCATAGTTTGTTATTATTTGTGTTGAGTTTTTAGTGTCGGTTCCGGCGGAGCATCATTGATTTCTTTGTGCTCACGCCTCCCCACTACCCTATTTTTCAGGTGATGGAGTCTCGCGTGGAGCGTGAGCGGATATGTGGTGGTGGTCATCAGCCAATGTATTTTGAGTGATCATGTCATATAGTTATTTGAACATGATTGAACTATCTTTTGTCATTGCATTTTATTTATGTTTGTGTGTGCTTTCCGAACTATCCTTGCTTCCGCATGTTAGACTTGTGTTTCAGATGTCAGATTTCAGACTAGTATTTCAGATGTCAGATTATGTCAGATTATGTCAGATTTTCTTAATATACATGATTAATCCAGTATTATTCATGGCCTTAATTCTAGAATGGATTTTACTTGGTCGCATGCATGTTAGATTAAAGAGATAAAGATAAAGATTTAAGTTAGTAGCATCCCGCGTTTTAAAGATAAAGTATTTTCGAAAAATTAATAAGATTTTTCGAAAATTTAATCAGTGCTTTCCATTTATAGCGCGAAAACTTTACTCTGATTTTAGTAAGTCTAGGCGGGGTGTTACACCGGTCAGTTCCCGAGCGAGTAGTCGGCCCATTCCAGCCGAACCGGTCCAGGCAAGCCCGAGCGGTTCAAGATTTTCAATTCAGAATCCCGGTTCGAGTGGGAGCCGAGATTTAGTATTTTTCAAGTCAAGCCAGTTCAATATTAAGCCAGATAATTAGTTCCAGACTTAGAATTTTTCTCGAGAACTTTAGATAGTCTCAAGACAGTAATCTTGCAACTTAGCTCGTTAATTTTCTAAAATGAGATTTAAATGTTTTTAAAACCGAGCGATTGAACCTAGTAAGATATGATAGCAAAACTGAGCGAGCGAACCTAATACTTGTAAACCCTAGGATTCTTCGAGGGCGACCGACCGTCGAACAACTCTGGGAAGAACCTCGCCTCGCGTTTATGGATGTCGTTCCACAAAAATTACCCTAATCAAAGCAACACGAACTGTCAAACGTTGTACAAACCAATTGTTTTTTGCAGGAATTTATTGGATGAGAAATTGACATACGAGAATAGCTGGTATGTGGATAACATCAGTGTCCGACTCGGGATGGCAGGGGACGACGATCGCCGGAGTGAGTGTGGAAATGAATAGAGCAGGAGTGTAAACAGGGGTGACGGCCTCGGCTGATGGAGAAGGAGCGGCAGCAGTGGGTGTTCCGGCGTAGGCGAATAGGAGTTCTGGTGAGGGTTTGGGCAGAGACGTGTGTTTTTATACAAATTTTCTCGATCCATATTCCATTTATACTCAAAATTTAACTCAATTTTAACTTCACTATCCTCAGTAATATGAATATAATTAAAATATTATCAATCAATTACTCTTATACATCATATCAACTTTATTTTACTATTCATCTACTCACATAACTTTTACTAACTATCAATTCACAACATTTTTCTCTTACTTGTACATCAAATCAATATTTAATTATTTTATTTTAAATATTATTTTAATATAAAATATAAACCTACTAACAACTTACCATACTATTTTTTTTAAAAAATAATATTAACTTTGATTAATAAAAAAAATAGTTTGAGCAAATATATTGTATACAAACATGCCCTACAGTTTCAGTAGCCATATTATTTTTCCTTTTTCTTTTCAATTTTATTATTTTAGTAAATGTATTAAGTTGTGAATGAAATATTTGGGCACAACGTTTCACAGTACAAGTTTCGATGCAAAAAGTGTATACCCCTTAAAGTGTAGGAGCCAATTTGTGAGTGGAAATTTCCATAAATATAATATTTCATAAAAAATTTGTTAGTCATTTATTTAAAGACCTATTGGCGGGAAAATAAACGACCTTTAATGATTGGCAAATCACAACCTTTAAATTTTGTCAAATAAATAATGACCTTAATAGTCTTGGCAACTTGATAAACAGTTTTAACCCCTGTCAACGAAAAGCTGATGTGGCAAAAACATTTGACAGACACACCAAGTGATATCCAACATAGCACACAGATGGCTAAACGTCCACTATATAAGCCAATTTCTGCACAAATTTTTTCCCAAATTATCATTTCACAAATCGATCCCCCAAATTTCCACTTGATAAAGCCCTAATGCTCCAAATCAGAGGGTGTGTTATCCATATTTTCGACAATATTATCGTAGACATACAAAAGAACTTGTTTACACCATGTTTGCGAGGTATATCTCATGATTTATTTGTTTCATTTGTTTTGATTTTTCTAGGGTTTGAATTTTATATCTTTACTGTTTTTTCCAACTTACAGTGATTTATTCCTATTACTTATTAATCACAACGGAAGTTTGTCACTGTTGAAGGGTTTGAGGAGTATCTTGGTGATGGTATTGCCACAGTTAGTGGGTTGGATCTAGATAGGATCAGTTATTTTGACATTGAAGAATAAATAAAGAAGTTGGGTTATGCAAACTAGGGTAGAATATGTTATAAGCATCAGAGAACAAGTGTATTTAAGGATATACATAATGATGTTGGTGTTATGGAGATGTTGGATCAAATGCAGGAAAAGAGAAAATATGTTGAAATATATGTGCAAATTGAACAAGTACACAAATCATCTGGGGTTGTTGCCAACAAGAAAAGGAATCTAGGAATAGGGTATCTGAAGTTGCTGAGGTAGAACATGTAAAGAAAACTGGGGAGAAGCTTGCTGACATTCCTTTAGATGAAAGTGAAGATGAGGAATATGGACCATCTGGAGAATCTTCAAGTGGTGATGGTTTGTTTGAGGAAAATTTGGAGACAGATGATGAGAAGTAACTACAGGCCAAGAGAGAAGTTTTAAAGTCCAAAAATTCACAAGATGATGAAGATGCAAACATTTCTTTTGCACAACCATCTCCACATCATGAGGCTGATGACAACATTACATCTGCAAGAGTTTTAAAGTCAAAATATGAAGATTCTCAAGGGGATGTGAACACGAACTCATCTAGTGGTGAAGATTTTTATGATGATGATGAAGCAAGGCCTAAGAAAAAGCAAATAGTTTATGATGGTAAGGAAGATCTACAGGCCTTTTAATTTCATCTTGGGATGAGTTTTGATAGCATTGGCAATGTAGGAAAGCAATTCAGAGTTATGCAATCTATAATGGATGCAACATAAGTTTCTTCAAAAGTAGTTCAAGTCAGGTTGAAGCTAGGTGTGAAGAAGTTTGTCCATGAAGGCTTTATGCTAGTCTGATAAAAAATGAAGGCAGTGTGGCTATCAAGACTTTTGTTAGTAACCACAGCTACCATAGGGAGTTGAACACTAAACAAGAAACTGCTTCATGGGTTGCTTGGAAGTATCTACCTATGATTATGAAGAATCCAGAGATGAAAATTAATGACTTGGAGGATCATATAAGAACAAAATACGGTGTGCAACCCTCTAGGTAGAAACTGTACAAACCAAAAAGTAAGGCTCTTCAAATACTTAGAGGTACAGAAGAGGAGCATTATGGAAAAGTTGGGAAGTACATCACAGAGCTCTAAAGGGTTGATAGAAATGGCACATGTCAGCTTGTTTTGGAGAGTGACAGTGTATTCAAATGTTTATATGTTGGATTTAATGCACTTAGAGAAGGTTTCATGTAAGATTATAGGCTAATTATTGGTTTTGATAGATGCTTCTTGAAGACCTTTCTTTGAGTTACTTTTATTGTGTGTTGTTGGCAAGGATGGGAACAATCAGATATTTTCCTTAGAATAGGCAGTTGTATTAAGAGAATGAGAACAATTGGAAATGGTTTCTAGATATACTTTTTCAAGATTGGGGATAATATATGGACTTGGATGGACATTTATTAGTGATCAACAAAATGTTAGTTTTGAATTATGATTACAAGCATTAATTTTATATATATTTGGTAAATTTGGCTTGTCTCTATTATGTGTTTTTCTTTAACTCATTATATAGTGACTCATTGTTGCTATAATGGATCTCTCACCACGTGCAGAACATAAGAACTATGCAGGACATGTGTACATGAATTGGAAGACATCTCACAAAGGCAGTGCACTGAAGAACATTTTCTAGAGAGTAGTGCATAGCACATACAAGGCAACCTATTTGGAGGCACTTGATGAGGTGCAAGCAGTGGATAAGGAGGTTTATGAGGATTTCATGAAGAAGGAAACTTTCAGGTTGTGTAAAGCCTTTATCCTTGAGAATCTAAAATGTGATATGATACTTAATAATGTATGTGAAACTTTCAATAGTACCATAGTCAAAGCAAGGATAAAACCTATTGTTCACATGCTTGAGAATATTGAAACTTATGTAATGAGAATGCAACATCAGAAACTAATGTTGAGTAGTGGTCAATAATGGAAATGCAGCATCACAAAATAATGTTGAGTAGTGGATTAACAAACCTAACATGTCCTAGGATAAGGAAAATATTGAAGAAAATAAGTTGAGTAGTAGGTTGTGTGCGACCAAACCTGCATTGGGTAAAAAATTTCAAGTTGCCATATCAGATGATCGGTTTGTAGTTGATTTGAAGTGCATGACATGTAGTTATAGAGGTTGGGATATATCTATTATACCATGTATTCATACTTGTTTTGCAATTAATTACATAAAGAGGGATGCAATGAATTTTGTTAGCCCATATTTCAGTGTAGAAAGAAATTTGAAAGCATACTTTTTTTTCCTTGAACCATTAAATGGAGCTAAAATGTAGCATGAAGCATCTGGGTCCATTGTCAAGCCACCTCCATTTAAAAAGATGGTTGGTAGACCTAAAATTAGAAGGATAAGAGCACCTGAAGAAGAGGCCAAGAGTGACACTAAGCTCAGGATGTTTGGACTGCAAATGACTTGTAAAAAATGCAAGAAGATGGGTATAACATCAGGACTTGCACCAATGAAGTTGCTCATACAGAATCAAGAGTGAGTTTTATTACATGTACTTATTTATGACAATTTATGATGGATTATGTTCATATCTTTGTTGTTAAATTGTAGAAAAAGAAGGGGAGACCATGGACAAGAGAACAACACCAACACCAGCCCCATACCCTTCTACCGCACCAGACCCAACACCAACAGATTGGGTTGCAGCCCCAACACTAGTCCCAACACAAGCCCTAAGAGAACCACCAACACAAGCCCCGAGAGCACCTTCAACACAAGCCCCATCCACTAGACAACCACAGCCACAAGAGCAACCAGAGTCACAAGAGTAACCTCAACCACAAAAACAACCCCAGCTACACGAGCAGCCACAACCACTATGCAACAAACAAGGAAGAGTTATAGGATCAGGAGTGTTAGACAATCATCTCAAACTTTTCAAGCTATTAGGACAAAAGGCAAAACAATGGTAAATTTCTAGAATTTATTTTCTTACATAAAGCTAAATTTCAGTTCAGTCGACTCATTGTTCATTATATATTTTTCCTATAGCATTTTCTTGTGCATTTTCATAAATTAACTTAAGGCTTCTTGTTTGTTTGTTTTTCCCACAACTGCTCAATCATGCCAGGGTAAAGTAGAGTTCACTTTGCACCTAAAAGAAGAGATGGATCATCACATGGAAAAAAAGAAACAAACCTCCAGGAATTGCCCTTCATCAACACCCACAGATCAAGGGACTCGGGAGTGTTTGTAATTTTTCCCCTTGTTAATTGTCATGGCTATGTACTGATGTGTCTTCTGAAGAACCTTGATTTTTTAATGCTTTTTTTTTTGTGGGATTGGAGATGTAAGTTCTAAACAATGGATGATTGATGTGGATTTGTTTATAACTGGATTTGAGTTAGATTTGGAAATGTGAACATATCTGACTTAGATTTGGATTCAAAGGCAGCAAGACTTTTGTTATTATACATGTCTTCATTTAGTGTTTTATGAGGTTGTTTGGTATTTAAGATGGTTGTGCACATACTTGTGAGATGTTGATTGTGCACAAATGTGAAACTATAAGATGTTTGTGCACAGATATGGGATTGTAAGATGGTTGTGAACTGAAATAAACTTACAGAAACCTAACCAAAGAGTCATTTTGTGGCACCAACATACATGAACCAAAATGGTCATTGTTAATATACATTATTATGTGGCACCAACACATTGAAATGAACTTACATAAAAACATAAGCTGATTCAACAAAAAGGTCATTACAACTACAAAGTGGTTTCCATATTCATACCAAAATGGTTTCATTGTCAATACATAATCATAATTTAACATGCCTGAAATGAACTTACAAAAATTGTAAGCTTATTCAACATCAATTTTCCATTTTCCTCTTTATCCAAGAAAAACAAAAGCAAAAGAACAATGAACACAACAAGCACAATAACAATAGAGTATCAAAAGTTGTTTCTTTTGGATAAGACATCTAGTTGTTCATCCAAGTCATTTACTTTGGATTAAGATATAATAGTTCATTTTCCTTTAATTTCAACCTCTCAGTCAATGCTACTGCACTAACATCTTTGCATTTTAATTGCTCCTCCAACAATTTCTTCTCAACCTTCAATTCAAAAAACATGACTTCTGAAATGGCTCGAGCTATGGATCAATCCAGGAAAAGTATCTACAGTCATCTTTATACAAAGAAGTAAGGATTACAACAAATCATAAACTCTGAAATACCAAACAACATAGTTCATTTCATAAAGCCAAAAATTCGAGTTCATGTCAAAAACTGATATTACATATACAATGCCAAAAACATGAGTTTATGCCATAAACTAAAAAAAAAAAAAAAAA
>CACSLK010028053.1:7969603-7989140 GCA_902706635.1 Striga hermonthica | reverse complement strand
AAAAAAAAAAACGAGCACAGACAGACAAAATCGCCAAACTAAAAAGAACACATACAGATAAACAGTGCTGGGTGAGGGAAACAAAGATATTTACCTGCAGGATATGGTGCTGGAATAGTTTGAAGAGATGATGTTGTTATTGCATTGGCATTGGGCCCACCAAACTGCACTATTTGATGTCCAGGTATTGCAATTCCTAGCAATGAAGGATACATGTTTGTGCCGATTGTTCCAAACACGTTATACATCTGAAGGAATTGTTGACCTCCATATGGGTTGTAAACACCCTGCATTAGACGACAATAACAACAATAAAGTGTTAAAATGAGTTGAAAAAAAAATGGAATGGAGAACATTCTGAAGCAAGTTTAGTAGTAATAGTTGACCTGTGGATAAGCATAATCTTGACTGTAAGCAGTATGCCTGCTTCTGCAAGAGACAAAAAGGGGGGAAAGAGAGAGAAAAAGATCGGTCAATTGAGTGGACATAAATAACTTGGAGATAATGTTAATTAATTAATTCACTCAAATAATAACCAACATCACAACATTAAGAGTCTTATTACGAATAGTACATTCAATTTATCGCGTTTTTGCAGTTGGTTCAAGGAATACAGGAAAGAAATGAAGGATTTCACCGGTGCTTGGTAGATTATTATCTTTCAGAAAGCAAATACAGTACCCAAAATATAATCCCTTCTAACAATGGACATTAAATTACTTCATTCACTATCATCACCTCATGTATCACATTCCCAAAGGCTTATAACCACAAGATTTGTTAGTTGTTCTTCAGCAATGAAACTACCATGACCATTGTAGAGAAAACTAGTTTCAGACTATTTGTAAGTATAGCATTTCCGACTCTCAATCACATTCTAGTTCCACGTGAAAATGAAGTACTCAACCATTGACTTTAAATCTACAATAATACGACGAAGAAACCTAGACGACCTTAACATAAGTTGCAGATAAGCTTAATGCTAATTGATAATCCGTGTGAAAGACCCAAATCAATAGTTTTCTCAAGATATATGAGCAACAACAACCTCACTACAAAGACACAAGAATGAGAAAACATGATATATCTCAGCAAGTAATGATGCGATTGCCTAAGAAGACCAGGAGCATGGATGTCAATGCATTAAATCAGTTTAATAATCACCAAAAACTTATCAACTCATACAAGTAACAAATAATAAAACCAAAAAAAAAAAAAAAAAAAAAAAAAAAAAAAAAAAAAAAAAAACAAAAAAACCTCAAGATATTATATCATTGAATGTCACTCACCCATAAGGAGAATACATCAGGCCTTGTTGAAATCCATATGCAACTGGTTGCTGGAAGCCATAACTTCCAGGATAAGCACCCCTAGCTGCCGGTACGCCTCCAAGGTAAGGTGTCGGAGATCTAAGGCGCCCTGCAAGCAATAAACATAGGCAAGTACACATTATATTATCAGTTGACATAAAAACTAGAAACTCAACTCACATGCTGATGGCCTTCAATGCATCGAGCTAGAATATTATTTATGAGGACTTCTACACATATGGGTCAAATGCTAGAAACTTGACTATAAAACAATGGTGTTTAAAAATATGCAGAAGGCAAAACTATTAAAGCTGTACACAAATGTTGACGAATAGGCATTCCGTTCAACAACAGACGCTAGATAGAGATTTCACAAACGAGGCCATAAACCACCAACTCTATGTTTTCTTTCCTGGAATACACTTCAGAAAGTTTATAAGCCCAATTGGAAGCATAAGCATAAATGTTCAACTGCAGGATCTTGTCCTGAGTAACATACCATTAATAGGAATAAATATTATTCCTGAACTACTCGATATCCAAAGGATAACAGGAAAAAAGAAATCCAATTATGCTATACAACATTCCAGAGGAAACTAAGTCGGAACGGGTAACAAGAACACAATGAGGAAAAAGAAAGTAAAGCAGAACGTCCTAATCATCCAGAATATTTGAGATGCAAATGGAAAGGAAAAGAAAATATGGAAAGTCATAATCATCTAGAATGTTTGAGATACAAATGGAGTATATTACCAAAAGGAATCGCTGGACGAGGTCTCCCAAGTGATGCCAAATTACAATTTGCACGCCTCCCATCAATAATGGGAGTCGGATCTGTGCACGCTCTTCGGGCTGATTTAGGGTCCCGAAAAGTGACCTACAAACCCTCCATACAAACACCATTTAAGTACCCAAGTCATTAAACTGTCCACATTACATTACCTCAATCACAATAATTCAACCAAAATTCTATCTAATAACTCCAGAATATATCAACACTTCTAAATCTCTCATGCTATAAATCAGAGTGTACAGTCACCATCAACACTTTTAAACACCAGAAAGAAATAATGCATAGTCAACAGAAACAAAATAAAGATTAAAATTCTCAGTCAAGATAACAAGAACTCACAAACCCATATCCTTTGGATCGACCCGTATTTTTATCAGCGATGACCACAGCCTCAAGTATCTCCCCAAATTGCTCAAAATAGCGTCTCATGGTCTCACTCTGAGTCTCCCAAGCCAACCCTCCAACAAAAATTTTAGTGAAAGTAGTGTCCCCAAATTGAGGATTCAAGAAATAAAATCCGCCTGTACCCGAGCTTTGACCCGGCACAGGATACTGCTGCTGTTGCAGCTGGTAAGCCATAATCTCTAACTTCAACTAATTTACATACAATAAAGTTCCCTTTTTTTTCTTTCTTTTTGTTTTCTGTGAGCTGCTTCTAACAGAACAGACTGGAGAAAAAAACACGGAATGAAATTAGATAACTATGTATTAAAAAAAAAAAAACACATCTTTAATAAGTTAACAACGAAATGGGAAGAGGCCAATCAAGTGGTGCTAAAAGTCGATTCAATGCGCAGAAAGCGCCATTTTAGCAGGAGAATCTTTGAAGAACCCTAACTACAGCTGATAGCGACTGGAAAAAAGCCACAACAATATCGACTCAACAATAAAAATTCAACTGACCCACACTGCACACAGAGATCAAGAGAACACAAACAACAGAACCATACCAAAACCAACCAAGAAAAATATGGAGAAGAAGAAGAAGAAACCCTAATTTTGAGGCAAATGGTAGTGGGTCAACACAGAAGAGCAAAAAGGGTATGTGGGGTTTCGATCAGCTGTACAACAGGAGGAGAGGAAGAGCGCGTGTGGTCGACTATGATGGGAGATAATGGGGTAAACCCAAAAAAAAAAAAAAAGCGAAAGAAAAAAAAAAAAGGTGAAACCCAACACGGTTTTGTTTTTTTCAAAACGCTGTTATTCCCCTTCAAAACTCCATTGATTACAGAGATACGAAATGAAAAAAAAAGGGTAAATATAAAATAAAATATAGAGCTTCTGACAAAAAGGGTTAATAATTACAGGAGACAAGAGTTTACGGAATAGTAAAAGCGAGGGTTTTGGGTTTGAAATTTTGGTGCGGTCGAGGGTGGTGATGATGGAGGGAGATGATCTTGAACAGGGTTATCATAATTTTTTTCACCTTTTTCGTTCTTTTTTTTTTCTGAATCAACTGATGGAAAGAGAAGATACAGAATAAAACGGGAATTATTAGAATACGGGAAGAAAGAGGAGATTGTGTAACTGCGTGTGTTAAAAAAGGGAAAAGGAAATGAAGGAGAAAAATGGTAGAATATGAACAAGGTGGAAATTGGTCCGCATGACCCATTAGAGAGAGGAAATTGTTTAAATGACCCTTGACTAAATTTGTACAATAAAACTTAACAAGTTATCATATTAAATAGGAAATTACTAATATGTCCTTAACAAAAAAATATACCCCTTGCGGCATAATTTCAAAATTAGTCTTATAATTTGGTCACTTTCCAAAAAGCCACCCCGCCATTGGCCACTTTCAAACTTTGTCCTATAATTTGACATTTTAATCAAATTTGGTCCTTTTTATCCAGAATATGGATTAAAATGAGATTACAAGAGGACCAAAATGTCAAATTATATGACCAAATTTGATTAGAAAATGACCAAATTTGATTAAATGGACAATTTATAGGACCAAGAATGAAAGTGGCCAATGGCGGGGTGATTTTTTGGAAAGTGGCCAAATTATAGGACCAATTTTGAAATTATGCCTACCCCTTGCCTCATCCTTCCTTCCTTCCACGCGAGAATTTCTTTTTCTTCCTTGCCGAGTTTCTTCCTTCCTTCCCGCAAAATCACCGGTCTCTCTTCTTCATTCCGTTCGATTTCGGAACGCGAAAATTCCTGCTCGAAATCACCGGCGCTCTATCTTTTTCCTTCCGCAAGATCACTATGGAACTCTCTCTCGCCAATTTCGTACGGATTCTTTCGTTTTTTGCCAATTTGTTTTTTTTTTTTTAATATTTTCTTTCGTCCTTCTTTTCATTGTGTTATGTGAATAAATTCTCCAAGCATGCTAGATTATTAAGTTGAAGAAGAAAATTGAGTTTATGTGTTATGTGTTAATTGAAGAAGAAGAATGATGTTGAAGAAGAATTGGTTGATATTGTGGTTATTTTGTAATATATTGTGTTTAAAGAGATGAAAGTGGGGTTAATTGTTCAATATGTGTTATGCATGAAAGTGAGGTTAATTGTTGAAATTCTTATAGGATTTAGTTGGTGAATTGGTGCTCTTTATGTGTTTGATGAAATGCTTGTAAGGTGAACTCTATGTGTTTGATGAAATAATTGTAGGGTTGAGTTGATAAAAAATAACGAGCATTCTATGTTTGTAATGTAATATATAACGAATGTACATTCGTTATAGGAATATTGGCCTTAACCTATTGGAAATTTTTTTAGAAATATTGGTCTAAGATAAGAAAAGAAAAGGAATGGGTTTTTGCCTTGACTCTATGTTGTGTTAAGGATTTGTTGTGGCTTTTAAAACCTAGTATCCAAAATGTTCATTTATCTTAAATCGTTTTTGTTTAAAAATATATAAAAAAAAAAAGGTAAAATGGCATGCTTCCTATTGTTTTGTTCGCAATGTATACATGTATGGTGTATCTCTTGAATTGATGTTAGTATTTAAGGATTTAGCATTTTGTCGTAGGTTATTCTTCTAAGTTTCAATTTGTAAGAGAGGTGCATGTTGAGTAGTATTTGACCTTGTTAGAATGAAATATTTTAAGGATGTTACATGTATGAGTTATGATAAGCCAATATTTAGTCAAGCTTCATGCTATAAGGTTGTTAAGTTCAAAGAATAAAAGAAGCTCGATATAGAATGAAGAATCGTTTTATTAGTATCCTTTAGAAATGAGTTTAACTTATAACCTTAACGAGTAAAATATCGTCATATTGTATTATATTGTGAATGTATAGGTGTATTTAATTGACCGAGATGAAAATATAACTATAATGAAGATTCATTTGTTGTGGTGTATGAAATAACGAATGTACATTCTTATGTATTAAATTAAAACCAATAACGAGAGTACTTTACAACAATTGTTATAGTAATTTTGGAAACTACATTATATACCTAATTTAAGCTCCTTGTTTGATCTATTTAAGTTCGGTGTTAGTACTTATTGCTTGTTTGATCTATTATGACTTCTTTTCTGTTTTTAGGAACCAAAAAGGAATATGCATTTGATATACCTTCCAAATGCACTGGAGATTGATCTATCCCAAAGATGCATTTACGTCTACGATAGCGAAACAAGTGTCATGCGGAGGGCAGAACTGGAGAGGCAACTGCAGCCCATTCAAGTTGTGGTACCGATGCTACTGGCGCAGCTGAATGCTAAGTACAATGGTGAAAAGTTTGAGTACAAACGGTTGACATCTCCTAGCCAAAGCAATGGGTGCGTATAATATATATTTTGATCATATTAGGTTTTTAAGTGTATTATGAAACTTGGTAAAGTAATAGAATTTGTACATTTATGTTGCAGGTTTGATTGTAGGATGTTTACTATCAAGTTTATAGAATTTTTGCGTGCTGGGAAGAATGTTGAAGGCGTAGATCAATCTCGGATTAGTGATTGGCGTGTTAAACTAGCTTCTGAAATATTTGGTGTTCATTTTGTTCCATAGTTTGTTTTAAACATTCAATATGTAACGGGTTGTAGGGATCTTTTGGATAATACATTTTTGTATTATTTTTCATGTGTCTTTCAATACAATGATGCGGGTGGTCGAGTTTTGAAGTTGTATTTTTTACGTACTTCTCAATGCAGTGGTTATAATAGTATTTTATCAAAATGGTTAAAAAATATTACTGTAACGAGAAGTTTTAATGTAATAAATAACGAGAAGTATTTTATCAAAACTTGACTGTCTCGGGAGGGACGTCCGTCGCGGCCGCGATGTGGAGGCAAACTTCTCTGTCCGACCAAAACAGGGCCAGTGTCGCGCCCGTGACATAGGTCGCGACCACGACATATATTGTTTTCAATATAACGATTGTAGTACAAAAAAACTAATGTACATTCGTTAGTTTGAAAAAAAAAATTAAAACTTGACATCTCGCGGGAGCGACATTCGTCGCGGCCGCGACGAGGAGGCAAAATTCTCTGTCCAACTGAAATAGTGCCAGTGTCGCGCCAGCGACATATATTATTTTCAATATAACGATTGTACATTAGTTATTTTGTACGAAATAACTAATGTACATTCGTTATTTTGAAAAATAAAATAAAACTTGTTTGTCGCGGGAGCGACGTTCGTCGCGGTAGCGACGTGGAGGCTACATTCTCTGTCCAATTGAAACAGTGCCAGTGTCGCGCCCGTGACACACGTCGCACCAGCGACGACCTGGCAATAGCTCTGTAAGCGTCTGAGTCGCGCACGCGACACGCGTCGCGCCCGCGACGACCTGGCAACAGTTATGATTGTTATTTTCGACCTCGGTCGTGATGGTTATTTTGACCTTGGTCGATTATAAAGAAATCAATCTCGTTATATTACATTTTTTGAAATAACAATACGTGTTTCTTTTCTAAAATGGATATGTAATAAAAAAAGCGCGCTTTGGTCGAAAAACAACTATAACGAATGTTCATTAGTTATATAACTAATGAACATTCGTTATAATTGTTTTTCGTAACAAATGCACCTTAAACGACCGTGCATCCGTCATATAACGCATTATAAAGATGTTAAACTCGTTATGAGTCTCATTTTATTCATTTTTTCATGTAAAATAACGAATTTACAAAGATTCTACATTATATATCCATTTTTCGAAAAGAAAAGAAAAAAACCAGTTGTTATTTAAAAAAAGAGTTTCGTTGTGAGTGTTTTGACGCTCTAACAACTTCAAACTATCGTTCCAATGACAAGTAACATGAATATACATGCGTTATCAAATAATTCGATCGAAAAAACAATAACGAAATCGTATTTTGTTACAGAAAACAACTATAATGATTGTACATTCGTTATAACATTGATAAACTGAATATACAATCGTTATGGTTGTTTTTCGATCAAATACACCTTAATCGAGACCTTAAATCGTCATATAATAGATTATAAGTATATTAAACTCGTTATCGGTCTAATTTTAGTCTTTTTTTCATGTAAAATGGCCTGCCAACAAACAAAGGCGATAGCTCTCCATCCATAATATCAAATAAATCATTTTCGCCGATAGATTATAAATATATTAAACTCGTTATCGGTCTAATTTTAGTCTTTTTTCATGTAAAATAACGAATTTACAATTATTTTACATTATCTTTCTATTTTTCAAAAAAAAAAAAAAAATAAAGAACAAGTGTTGTTATTTCAAAAAAAAAAAGAGTTTCGTTGTGAGTGTTTCGACGCTCCAACACCTACAAACTATCGTTCCAACGACACGTAACATTAATATACAATCGTTATCAAGTAACTCAAAAAAAACCATAAAGAAAGCGTGATTTGGTCCAAAAACAACTGTGATTTGGTCCAAAAACAACTGTAACGAATGTACATTCGTTATGGTTGTTTTTCGACCAAATCCACCTTAAACAACAGTGCATTCCTCATATAATACATTATAAAGATAGTTAACTCGTTATAGGTCTAATTGTATTCATTTTTTATGTAAAATAACAAATTTACAAAGATTTTACATAATCTTTCCATTTTTCAAAGAGAAAAAAAAAACAAGTGTTGTTATTTCAAAAAAACAATTTCGTAATGAGTGTTTCGATGTTCTAACACATTTGAAGTATCGTTCCAATAACATGTAACATGAATATACAATCATTATCAAGTAATTCGATCAAAATATTCATAAAGAAAGCGCGTTTGTTAAGAAAAACAACCATAACGAATGTACATTCGTTTTAACATTCTTATAACGAATGAACAATCCTTATGGTTGTTTTTAGACCAAATCCACCTTAAACGACCGTGCATCGTCATATAATACATTATAAAGATATTAAACTCGTTATAGGGGTAATTTCAGTCATTTTTCATGTAAAATAAAGAATTTACAAAGATTTTACATCATCTTTCCATTTTTCAAAGAAAAAAAAGAGCAAGTATTGTTATTTTATAAAAGAATTTCGTTGTGAGTGTTTATATGCTCCAACACCTTTAAACTATCGTTTCAATGACATGTAACATGGATATACAATCGTTATCAAGTAATTCGATCAAAAAATCCATAAATAAAACACGTTTGTTAAGAAAAACAACCATAACGAATGTACATTCGTTATAACATTCTTATAACGAATGAACATTCGTTATGGTTGTTTTTGGACCAAATCCACCTTAAACGACCATGCATTTGTCATATAATACATTATAAAGTTATTAAACTCGTTATCGGTTTAATTTTAGTCATTTTTCATGTAAAAAACGAATGTACAAACATTTTACATGATATTTCCATTTTTGAAAAACCAAAAAAATAAAAACAAATGTAGTTATTTCAAAAAAGAGTTTCGTTGTGAGTGTTTCGATGCTCTAAAACCTTCAAACTATCACTCCAATGACATGTTTCATGAATAAACAATCGTTATCAAGTAATTCGTTGAAAAAACCATAAAAAAAAAGCACGTTTGTTAAGAAAAACCACCATAACGAATGTACATTCGTTTTTCTTGTCCACCTTAAAGGACCATGCATACGTCATATAATACATTATAAAGACATTAAACTCGTTGTAGGTGTAAATTTAGTCAATTTTCTTGTAAAATTAAGAATTTACAAAGATTTTACATCATCTTTCTATTTTTTTTTTAAAAAAAGAACAAGTATTGGTATTTAAAAAAAAAAAAAGAGTTCGTTGTGAGTGTTTCGACGCTCCAACACATTCAAACTATCATTCCAATGACATGTTTATTAATATAGAATCGTTATAAAGTAATTTGATCAAAAAATCCATAAAGAAAACACAGTTGTTAATAAAAACAACTATAATGAATGTACATTATTTATGGTTCTTTTTTGATAAGAAAATCTAAAACTCGTTATATAATCCATTATAAAACTATTACACTCGTTGTACGTATAATTTTACTCATTTTTCATGTAAAATAGGGAATGTACAAAGATTTTACATCATCTATTCATTTTTTAAGAAAAAAAAAACAAGAATAGTTATTTAACAAAAAAGAGTTTCGTTATAAGTATTTAAACGCTCTAACGGGTCCAAACTATTGTTCAAATGTGATATATAACCAAGATACAATGTTTAACACATCATTCCATAAAAAAAACCAAAACGGGAGCACTTTCGTTACAATTTTCACCATAACATATGTACATTCGTTATGGTTATTTTTTTCAGATCAAAACACCTAAAACTCGTTATATAATCCATTGTAAAGATATTACACTCGTTGTAGCTACAATTTTACTCATTTTTCATGTAATAAAATAGGAAATGTAGAAATATTTTACATCATATATCCAGTTTTCAAGAAAAAAAAAAAGAGTTTAACACGTCATTCAATGAAAAAAAACCAAAATGGGAGGACGTTCGTGATGATTTTCACCATAACGAATGTACATTCGTTATTTCATACACCATAACGAATGTACATTCGTCAGGGTTAATTTTTTATTAGATACAACCAAAACGAGTCCACATTCGTTATACAATACATTATAACGACTGTACATTCGTTATGCAAAATAAGATGCAAAATCATCTCAAAAAATGAAAAAAAAACCTGAATGGCACAAAAAATAATGAAAATATGAAACCAATACTTATCAATCATAATATGAAACCAAAATGCATATAAAAGTAAAATAACAACAAATTCTACCAATAATTATTTCTTTCATCTTCCTCTACAATAAAGCAGATAAATGCTTTGTTTTATTGTTGAAGATATTTTCTTTTGCAATATGAAATTCAAAGATTATATGTAATGATCATTTTTTTTTTTTATTTTTTTTTTTTCAAGAGAAAGCAGAGCACGATTTATTAACCAAAAAAAAAGCAGAGCATGATCCCTCTGTCTCTCTCGCGCTCAAGCAGGTAAGGTGGTGTTTCTTTCTTTTTTTTTTAATATGTTGATAAGGGTATTTTAGGTATTTTAATTGTTTATATAGTTTTTTTTAATGGATGGGTCATTTAAACAAAAACATTGTTCAGAAGGTCATTTTCCTCATTACCTCCTTTGACTATCCCATTTAAATAAAGACCCCTATGAACAAGTGCTCCTCACATGGAACACGTTACAGCTTGGAATGTGACCATTTTTGTGGGCCAGGATTTTTCGTTCTATTCAATCAGCAACTGTCTCGGTGTCGTAGCTTGTTTTTCTTTTATTATTATTATTTTTTTTAACCATAGGAGATTTTATATCATATACATGAACAATAGATACAAGCCTAGAACCAAAGAGCTCAATGTTTCAGAGAACAACAGAGCCACCCCACCTAGTGGTCTAGAACAAACCAAACTACTAACATTACAAACAAATCAGGGCAAACATCAAGGTAACAATACAAGCTGGAACCTTAACATTATCATCAAACAACATATTAACTAGAAGCAACCCACAACAGAAATCCAAACTCAAGGAAACTGAAAATTACAGCGGATATTCTACAGTTCAAAGCAACTCAGTTAAAAAGATATAAACCTAGTGTTGTTGCAAGATAGTGCCCACTGAAACCAGCAAAGGACCTAAGCCCCTATCTTCCATCTTCATCGGTTCCTGCTTAGCTGAGAATTAAACTCTTTCCAATCATTGTATGCTGCTCTAATCACTTGGGTCACAAGTAGCCTAATCCCCTAAGGGTCCCTAATGTAACTCTATATATACATCATTACGCTCATGAGAAGAGAACACATCTCACATTATTCACGTGATACGTGTGCCCCTCATCTCTCTCTCTAGATGTCGTTCAAGTTTTATCTTCTTCTTGCTGCTCCACTGGTACAAGTTGAAGAGGTGTTTGAGTAATACAGTAGAAGATCCAAAGGTATTTGAGACCCGATGATTTTTCACATAAGTCAACGATCCATGACTCAAAGCCGAGGACCGCCGACCAGCCAACCGATCGCCGCCAGGCAACCGAGCCGGACCGCCGCCGAGGACGACGCGATCGCTGGCAGTTCGCGACACGGCCAATCGGAGCGACACGACTGGTACCCGCAGCCCGTGACACGACCCAGCCCATCGCACGTGACCCGTCTTGTTGTTCGTGTGATCCAGTTTTGTTCGTGTGTTGTTTGCGGTCAACCCGAATCAGCCAGATTCAGAAAATTTTAAGTCGTCAATTTTCTATGTCAAACCTTTAGATCCATTGTGCATAGGTTTACGTTTGCTATTGAATTCGTGATTTCTACATAACGAGATCCTCACCAATCCCAACAAAGTGGTATCAGAACACTTGGTTAATTTGGCTGTACAAAGTTTACGGCTTTATTTGACAAGATGTGTTCAAACGCGGACATATATATTGGTTTATATTCGCATAGCTCGGTTTTGTAGGAATTAGTTTAATCCACTATTATGGTCGATTATGTGTTTGATGAATGTTGCTGAAGGTGATGTATGGTTTTAAATTTGTTTTTAAAGCTTGGGATATAAGGAATTTATGGATGAATGTTTGTAATAATTATTCGTCTGGGGGTTAACCAGATGGATTTAATTATTTGTTTAAAAAACATGTACATCCATTCGTGAGATCCAGGATCCAATTCTGTAATTTTGTAAATTATATTTTTCGTGTTGTGATCGTGTGTTGATGACTGGGAGATCACAAATATCAACGAACCTCGAAGACCCGGTTGAAACCAGGCCCGTGCATCCCGCGCGAAAAAAAAAAAATAAAAAAATGTCGGATTTTCACCGGCGGCTGGTGGGCGGTGTTTTTTACTTGGTGGACAAGCAGTACAATATCAACCAGGATTCTACTACAGTGGGAGTTCCAGTTTAACAGAAAAACAATATACAAGGTTTCCTTGTTTAAGGAGGCTCAATATTTAATGATCATAATACTGGATTTATTTATTTATTTATTTAAATTCATTATGCCATTATTTATTTATTTATTTATTCATGTTAATTAATTATTGTTTTTGCATGGGATTAATTTAGAATTGCATATTTATTTATGCATGTTAATTAATTGTTGTATTTGCATGGAAATTTGGAATTGCATAAATATTAAAATATTTAAAAATCCCCATTTAAGTTATACTAAGTTTGAAAATGAATTTTAAACTAAAATTAGTTTTATAATTCCCAAGGCCTCCAATTCTAATTTTTTGGTAAATTAATTAATTGTGGTATGAGCTCCCCCTCGGATGACATCACTAAAATTAATTGTAGCAAATTACCAGAATAAATTTCTAATTAGATGATTAGAGGAAATCTTCTGGGAGCGTATGAGCTTCCCCTCAGATGACGTATAATAAAATTTGACAACCTTAGGATCGAAAAATGATATTTACTTAGAAAGCGATTAAATTTATTAACCCCCCTCGGGGTCCCTAAATTCTATTGCATGGCCAAACAGAAACTGACTATTAATTTAGTTCGTCATGAATTTGGTTTTGACTTATGGAAATTAATGGGTTCTTGAACAATCCTTTCTAGCGAATGTCGAGTTTTGTAGGTTTACACTCGTATCATTCATTACTCACTGTTTTTTGAGATGTCGGTGAATTTATGTTAATATTGTTTTGAGGATGTCAATATTAGCAGTTAAGTTCGTAGTGTTTAATCTGTAAAATTATTTGCATGCTTCTCAGGCTATATTCATCATGTCGTTCAATCCGTTATCTGTCATTCTAAAAGAAAATCAGCTTACTGGTCCTAATTACATTGATTGGAAGAGGAACTTAGACATAGTGTTGACTGCTGAGGGTTATAAGTATGCTATCACTGAGGCTTGCCCGACAGAGCCCGCGGTTGATGATCCTAAGCAGGGGAAAATGGTGTATGCCCGGTGCAAAAAGGCCGATAAGATGGTGAAGTGCTACATTCTGGCATCTATGTCGAATGTTCTTCAACATCACCATCAGTCTATGAACACTGCGGCATACATGCTTCTCAATGTCAGGAATCTGTTCGGGCATCAGTCTAGGGCTGCTAGGCAAAAGGCTATGAGTGCTCTGATGAGTATGCGTATGGCCGAGGGCACACGAGCATGCCCTAAGGGTTCTGGCGCTGCTCAATGAGCTTGAGAATATGGGAGGTTTTATCGACGGGGAAACCCAGATTGATATTATGCTTCCGTCTCTGCCGAAGAGCTTTGATCAGTTACGGTTGAACTACAACATGCACAAGATGCATATGGCTCTTCCAGAACTGCTACCAGAGCTTCAGTCGGCGGAAGCCTTATTCACTCAGGCTCCTCAGGTGCTAGTCGCCGAGCAGGCTGGATCTTCCAGCCCTCACAAGGGCAGGAAGAGAAAAAAGGCTGCATGAAAGGCAAAGGCATAAAATGCTACGGTTGCGCGCGACCGACCCCTTAGGTTGTGGCAAAGAAACCCAAAGGAAGTTGCCACAAGTACAACAAGTTGTGACACTGGAAGGTCGACTGCCTCTCCTCAAGAAAAGTAACTCTCTCGTTAATGTAGTAGAAACATGCTTAGAGGTTGTATTTACCAGAACCTGGTGTGTAGATACTGGAGCCACTAATCATTTCTTCAATTCTTTGCAGGGGTTCCAGAAAACCAGAAGGCTTAAAGAGAGAGAGATCACCGTCAACATGGGCAATGCTACGAAAGTGGCAGCTGTCGCAGTGGAAGACATTACTTTATCGTTTAGTAGTAGACATTGCTTTATGTTCCTAGTTTTAGAAAGAATCTCGTTTCAGTTTCTAAACTTGTTTCGGATGGTTTTTCATTTACATTTGATGACTTGGTTATTATTGTAGCAAATTATTTTTATTTTTACCGAGAACTGAATCAAAAGATACGTTCCCCGGGTCGATCTCTCAAGGAAGACGGTTCAGAATTTAGAAGTGGTGTTGATAACACATAAACGAAAAATAAATCCTAAACACTCTAATCAAGATGGTTGGTTAAATTATCAACTACGAATGAAAACTCAAACAATGCAAAATAGAATCAAAAAGCAAAGACGAAGAACAAATAATGATAAGAAGCTAAAGAGTCGGGGATGATGATTTTCTAATCAATGCAAATATTAAGCTAAGATCATTTGGTTAAGTGAATTGAACCACCTAACGTCTAGAAATTAGTCCTCAATAACTCTTCGTAACAAGAGGACAACTTAGACGTAAATCAAACAAATCACGCAACACATAGACAATACATTTCCGAACAAGTCTATTTCATGCGAGCCTAAATCGATCAACTCCTCCCCTTTCGGTTCTAAGAGTTGATTAATTATCCTAGACGATGTTAATCTACTAGTTTGTTGGATTTAAACACATCACACAAGAACGAATCGCATTCAATTGGAATCAATTGCAAATCGAAGTGTCACTCTTCAAAAAATAATCAACATTCAATGCACGAGAATTATAAAAACCTAGTTAAGCACAACTCGTATAAATTGAACAATCAACAAGAATGATAATCACAATCAAAATATAAACATCATCATCATCCCCTATCCCTAGCGAATGAATTAGTTACTCATTATGAAATTCAACACAATCCATCTCAAGGACCCAAGCATTCATATTCAAGGATTAATTGAAAAGGAAAACTTACGATTAATAGAATCAAGAGTCGAATTCCATGAACAACTTAATCTGGAATAATTAAAGAAGAAAAGCCATCAAAACAATGATCAAATCTGAGTTTTTAGAGTAGGAGAAAGTGAAAAAACAATATTGGGGGTTGTTCCCACGAGTCTAAGGATTGTTTTGATATATAGTACGCGAAAAACAGAGCTAAAACGGGTAAAAACGAGCAAAATAAAAAACAGGGGCGGAACAGTCGCGACTCGCGAGTTGACTCGCCAGTCGCGAGAAAAACAGAGACCGATGACATATAAACGTGGGGAAACTCGCGACTCACGACAGTTTCGCGATTCGCAACCTCTAATGTCGCGAGTCGCGACTTTGCTCTTGCGAATCGCGACTTTGGACTGCACTGCGCCACTTTACGTTTTGGCCTCGTTTGAGCTCGTTCGAACTCAGAATTGAGTGCCGTTTTTTCCTACGCGTCGCCAACGAACCCCTCTATTCAACAATGCTCTCAAAACAAATTTTTCCTGAAGAGAAAATCCGCCCGAAGCTCCCGACCTACACACCAAAAACGACAAAACATAAAAGAGAACTGGAAAAACAAACGAAAAACACCTAAAGACTCAAAATGGAGGAAAACACATAAGAAAACATGAAACAGACTAAAAACCAAAGAAACAACCAAAAACGAGGGAAAAAGAAAGATAAAATAAACACAAAAAACGCAACAAAAATAGGACAAACAACTCCCCCACACTTATACCTTTGTTCGTCCCGAACAAAATGAAAAGAAAAGAAAAGACACAAAACTCAAACCAAGCACGGACACCAGTCATTACCAAGATAGCTTCAACATGTTCAACTTCAACAACGTGCATTCAAATGGCACATACGAATATTACACAACTACATGCTTGATCTCTATACTTCGACTTAGCGTTCTCTCAAGTATGGGAATATATATGTGTGCCTCACTCAAATTCTTATACAAATAACGATAGGTGCACTCAAATTGGTCGATAAAAAGTTCAATCATATGCTTGCCCATAGTCTAACTTCTACTCTAAATCAATCAAAATTGAAACTAGTGCATCAAAAGGTCTTTCAAGGTTGTAATGTAGGCTCTTTGGATAGGTAGGATAAATATAGGCTAAGTGGCTCGAATTCAATACACAACTCAAACACCTTACCCCAGAAACATACACACAGCCGGTTGTTCAAACATACCGGATCTTCCCCCACACTTCTCCTAAAAACACACGTTTCACCCATCTTATTTCTTTTTTTTTTTGTGTAAACCTTATTGGACATTTTAGAATCCATTCGGCTACATTTTTTTTTTCTTTTTTTTTTTATTATTTCTTTCGAATTTTTTTTTTGATAAAGAACATAAACTCAACTCCAACAAACAACTCCAATAACATCCCCTCCAATTCGTGGCCCGCAACTCCAACAACGTCATCATCACGAGGTTATCAACAAAAAAGAAATAAGGCTCAAAAGAGGAGGCTATGGAATAATTTGTAGAGAAAGAAAATGATAGAATACAATAAGCGCCTTAATCATATACACAGTTCACAATTCTAATCAATTTATTTCAATGTAAACTCAGGGCAACTTCTAATTAAACAAGAGCACGACCAATGTATCTCAAAAAACAAATAAGGCTCAAACCTCACTAGGTAGATATATGAATGCCAATCAAAGCAATCGACCAAACATTTCGTCATGCTATGCTGCATATGGCCAACATCACAACTCGTCGAATTCATCAAACAAGTGTTAACTAATCTTGAAATTTCCAAAGTCCATGCCCACAAAACACATAAAAACCTACACTAGACCGGTCCACCACATAAGCATGCAAAATCCAAATAATAGGACATAGCAATTTCATATAATGAACCAATACCAGCAACCAACACAAAAACACAAACTCAAAAGAAATGACAGGAAGAGAAAGCAAACTCAGAAGGATGAAAAAAAAAAAAAGAAAAAGGTGTGCAAACCGAAATGCCTCGAGGGGAATAAGCATCCACGTGCAAGCTGCTCGCATATGCTCAGCCTTGCGAACTCATACCTGTCAATCAGAAAAACATAGAACTCCAAAACTCCCACTAATTAAAGATAAAACTAAAAGCGTAAACAAAAATATATAAGAAAGCAATAAATCACTTGGGTTGCCTCCCAAGAAACGCTTGTTTAACGTCATTAGCTTGACGTAACCTGAACCAAAATTAACCGGGGTCTAAGAAAAAGTGTCTATCATGCCACGACTTCGTATTCTCCAACAGTAGTCCCGTTGGTAGCAAGGAATAGAGGAAAGCAAAGTAGACTCTCGTGGCCGTATTCTTGTGAAACCGAGCACTGATATCAACACCCATCAAGAGACAAGATATTTCTTTGCGTATCAAGGCCCCATATTCGACCTCCAGAATTATGAACATGTCTGTGCAGCATGTCGGATCCATCCCGGTCATAACCAATGCCATCTCGGATGTGTGCTCAATAATTTTGGGAGTCAGAAGCATGTGCATGTATGCACTAAACTTCTCCAAATGTTCACCATCCTCGATAACACGAAATGACCACCCAAAGGACATGGGAACCACTTTGTACTCAACATCATGAGTCGCGTCATTCATCAATGCACACTTCGGGTCAATGGCCTCACATAATGACTCGGCATCCTCCTCGGCCTCATCCTTGACACCATGAACTATCTCCTCCTCACAATCATCATCCCGAGCTCTTTCAACACCACTCGGCACAGGCGAATCCTCAAGTGAATTATCCCCCATACCATGCATGGTATCGGCCTTTGAGTCCATATACTCGCTCTCATCAATAGCAATTGAACTCAATGCACAATCAACGAAAGGTAGGGTTGACGTATCTAACACGGATTGGAATCCCGTATCGTCATAACAAGGGATTCTTCTAACATACAAATCATTGATGTCCACACTCGCGTCAAGAGATTGTGTTCCATCATAAACGAGAGTGAGGCCCATCTCTTTGAAAGAAGCAAACTTATTCACCATATATCGAAATTCGCCCTCTAACCGTGCGCTTTCTCGACCAACATTTGTCGATAGATACTCATATCTACCAAGCGGAATATGAGGTGTGTCCAAGTCGAGTAAAGCAATAACGGTTGAGTTGAACTTCGTGAGTTTGGCTTGAAGATCAGATGGAATGGGTATGATCTTCCAATTATGAAACTCATCTATGATCGATAGGAGGCACGCAAGTATCTCTCGAGTGCTCGTCAAAACCTCATGGTGATAGTCGGTAGATGGAGATTGGTAGTGAGGCGTCTCGTAGTGAGTTGGAGTGTAATAATCATAACCGCCTTGAGATGTAGGGTAAGAATGGCTCCGGCCATACTCTTCGAATGGAGAGTATCCGTCATAGAAATAGGGATTTGAATAGCTCGGACACGGATAGGGTGGCCCTCCATAAGAGTACATCTTCTCTTGGTAGTTGTCGGGGTATCCACGAGACGAGCTTCAGGCATAAGAATGGCCGTACGGGTCCATCGGAGCTCATCAAGCGAAACACCTCGCACAAGAAAAACAAAACAACCAAGGCACACAAGACCAAGAAAAACAAAAATGCAACTAACAATACACGATATTTACACAAATCCAAAAAAAAAAACAAGAGAACGGAAAATAAGAAATCAAGAGAAACACTAAAATTAATAAAATATCACAAGAGCAAGAGAAATACAGAAAATAAGATCAACACCAAAACCAAATACCCTACTTGTCTTCCCCGGCAACGACGCCAAATTTGTTGTAGCAAATTATTTTTATTTTTACCGTGAACTGAATCAAAAGATACGTTCCCCGGGTCGATCTCTCAAGGAAGACGGTTCGGAATTTAGAAGTGGTGTTGATAACACATAAACGAAAAATAAATCCTAAACACTGCATTCAAGATGGTTGGTTAAATTATCAACTGCGAGTGAAAACTCAAACAATGCAAAATGGAATCAAAAAGCAAAGACGAAGAACAAATAATGATAAGAAGCTAAAGAGCCGGGGATGATGATTTTCTAATCAATGCAAATATCAAGCTAAGATCATTCGGTTAAGTGAATTGAACAACCTAACGTCTAGAAATTAGTCTTCAATAACTCATCGTAACAAGAGGGCAACTTAGACGTAAATCAAACAAATCACGCAACACATAGACAATACGTTTCCGAACAAGTCTATTTCATGCGAGCCTAAATCTATCAACTCCTCCCCTTTCGGTTCTAAGAGTTGATTAATTATCCTAGACGATTGTTAATCTACTAGTTCGTTGGATTTAAACACATCACACAAGAACGAATCATATTAAATTGGAATCAATTACAAATCGAAGTGTCACTCTTCGACAATAATCAACATTCAATGCATAAGAATTATAAACCATAG
>CACSLK010028053.1:7934120-7961173 GCA_902706635.1 Striga hermonthica | reverse complement strand
TGGTCGAAGACCTCCTGTTTAGAACATTCCTCGGGGTGGGCAAGTGTGAAGACCAAAACCCATCATGACTAAGGCCCTCGGGCTGGGTGGTCGCTTGTTTAGAACATTCCATTGGTGGGCAGGTTGGTCGAAGACCTCCTGTTTAGAACATTCCTCGGGGTGGGCAAGTGTGAAGACCAAAACCCACCATGACTAAGGCCCTCGGGCTGGGTGGTCGCTTGTTTCGACCACCTCCAAGGGTGGGCATGTGTTCAAAAATTTTAAATCCATCATGCTTAAGGCCACGAGGCTGGATGGTCGCATGTTTCGACCACCTCCAAGGGTGGGCGTGTGTATAAGAGTGCATGACAAAATAAAATTATTTTAAGACCAAGTTATTCAAAAGAGCACGAGGTACTATAACAAAGGCATCAAATTAAGAATACGAAAAAGCATTATGGAAGATAGAGACGGATCAGAGAATAAACATTGTCATTTCAAAGGAAATTGTTACAAAAAACATCTGAGTACATATTTGTGAAAAAATAAAAATAATCTAAGGGGGAGGGGCAGTGGTCGAGTCCGCATTGCTCTGATCGGCATTCTGCTCAGGCGGATGGCTGGTGCTGGACGTCGAGTCACAGGCCTCATTGAGCGGACGTTGACGGATAGACTCGGTTAACACAGCCAGCATCGAAGCGGGAGGAGTTAGGCCATCGGGCAGAGCATAGTTTTTCTTTAGGATATCTGATCGAGCCAGAGTCTTTTCAGCAGCCCGGACCACCACTCATGCTCGATAGGTAGACTAGGATCGCCCTTAAAGCTAGGAGGAACCTTGGGCAAGGCCTCCCAAATAGCATGGGGGTCAAGCTGCTCAAAATCGTCCTCGGCGATCTGCTCGCCGGCCTTCTGAAGGGCGAATTGAAAGCAGTCTACCCCAAAGTCTTGCACCTCCTTCAAAAATGGTGGTGACCGGGTATAATCGGCCACCACTTGCTCACGGAATTCGCGGAGGAAAAGCTGCCCAGTAGTCGTACCCCACATCATTTGCCGGGCTCGAAGAGCCGCAGCATCAGCGTAGCGCTTGCATTGATTGGCATGGGCAGCCTTTTCTTTGGCCAAGGTGGCCTCCAGCTCAGCTCGAGCAGCCTCTGCTTGTACTCGAGCAGCCTCTGACTGTGCTCGAGCAGCTTCCGCTTGTATTCGAGCAACCCGTTCTTGCTCGAGCGCAGTCTCCTTCTCCCTCAAGGCAGTCTCCTTCTCCACCAAAGCAGCCTCCTTGGCCACGAGAGCAGCATCTCTCTCCGCGAGGGCCTTCCCTTTATTACTGAGCTCTTCGTCGAGAGATTTAATCTTGACCTCGAGCTCAGTCTTCTGTTCTGACTGGACCTCGCAAAGTTTAGCGTTGTGTTGAACAAGGGTGGAGTTTTTACTTTGCAGGTAGCCAACGGTATTCTCCAGACCCTTTATCGACTTACCAGAGCTGTCTCGGGCCTCCTTGGCCAGGGGCAGGAAGTCAACCAAGCCCTACCAACAAGAGTAATAAGGCAATTCATCATAAGTAATCGACAAAGGAAAACGAAAAGAACCAATGTAAAGATTGAAGACAAGTAATACCTGAGCGAGCCACTGTACAAGCCTGTCGCCAACCTCGGGCAAAGTGGCGCTAGATTTCTTTCGATCGTCCTCGAGAAGGGCGTCCTCGAGGCGCTCGGCCACTTCATTCACGGGGGCGGACAGCAGGGATGTAGACCTTGGGGCAAGAGGGTCAGGAGGGACATAGCCGCTGCGTCCTCACTTGACAACAATCTCACCCTGCTCGGTTCGGGGGCGTTTGCCCAAGACTAGCTCGCGCTCCCCTCCATCGCAATTGTTGGATTCGACCAGAGTTTGGGTCGATCCGATAGGAGTGGTTTTGGAAGATTGTTGGACAAGGGGCAATTTTTCTTGGGTCTTGGTTTTAGATGAAGTGTGGGGTTCGGAAGATTTATCGGTGGTTTGGCTTTGAAGGTCTCGGGGATTGGGAGCTCGAGGACCTGTTCTCTGGGAGCGGTCGTCTGTTTTTTGATGATGGTCGATGGTCTTCTGACGATCATCGCCCTTGGAATGGTGCTCGACGGTTTTTGAGGAGGTAGAGGACTTGGTGGTCGATTGAGAGACGAATTTGTGCTGTTGCTGTGGCTGTTTCTGCTGGGACTGTTGTTGGTGTTTGGGCTGTTGCTGTTGTTGTTGATGTTTTTGCTGTTGCTGCTGCTGGTGTTGTTGTTTTGGCGGTTGCTGTTGGAGTTCTTTTGGTTGTTGTAGTGGTTGTTGAGATTGCTGAGGCCCCGGAGGAGGAGGCGGAGGTAAAGGAGTCTCTCGGGGAGGCGATCGGGGCTGCGGCTCTGGTCGAGACCCCGAGGAAGTGGTCGAGCCCTCGGCTTGACCCCCGGCCGAACCAGAAGTGCCCCCGGTCTTCTTTTTTAGAGGCACCTTCCTCAAGGGAATGTTGAAACTGGGAGCCTCTACACGAGCACATCAAACAGGATGAAATCGACATTAGCATTTACATCGATATAAGAACAAGTATGTAGAGACACTCAAATCAGCCGAGCAACTGTGTGTAGAATTACCTGGATCGTCGTCAATGCGAACAAGATCGAGAATCTCCTTAGTAGGAGGAGAGAAGGTTTTGTGGGTAAGTAGGCCAAAGAAATGAAGAAGATTGTCATCACAGAGAAGTTTTTCAGACGCAACGGTCTTGGAGTTCCAAGTATGGATACGCTGGTCGAAGAGGGGGTTCGCTGGAGGGGCTGAGGCTGCATCTTTAGAGACATCCCTGACCCGAGGGACGGAAGGCCAAGGTAAAGGAACGTCGGGTCGAACGAAAATAAACTTATCGCTCCACTTGGGGAGGTTGATGGGATGTCGTTAATGAAGTGCGCACCGTTGCGGCTTTTTAAATAAGGACCCCGACCCAGTTTAGAGGGGCAGTAACAATAATGGAAGAAGTCTAGGTCGAATCGACCTAGACGGATATGACAGAGGATGATGAAGGTGTTGATAAAACGGATGGCGTTAGGAGGGAGTTGATGCAAGGGAAGCGAGAACCACTCGCAGATACGGATTATGTCACGGTTCAAAGGAAAACGCAACCCGAGCTTAAACTGGACTTCGAAGAAAGGGTAACAGTCTCGAGGAGGTTGATCATACCGATCAGAAGAGGAAGATCTAATGAACGCCCAACCAAGAGGTTGGCCGATTTTATCAGGTTTAAACCAGGGATGAGAAAGGGTAGTAGAAGATGAGCTCTTGGGAAGTTTCTTGGTCGAGGAATGTTTAGGGGGAGAATTAGAAGGGGAAGGAGCAGTTGGCTGAGAAGAAATAGCTTCGTCTTCCTCTGGCTCATCCAGTGAGCCAAGAGGAGGTCGACGGCTGCGGAGAGGAACGTTATCCATAGTGTCGCCGGAGTTGGAAGAAGCAACACGAGCTGTGAAGACACGGGTGGAAAAAGTATCACCAGGGCGAAGAATCGAGAGAGGAACGGCTTCAAGTGCGGAAGGAAAGATCTCAACCGAACCAGGGGAGGTGGTCGAGGTACCAGGATCTGAAAACAAAAAAAGAGAAAAACAATATCAAAAAAGAGGAAAAGGGTAGGAGGAGAAGGTTTTAGAAATTAGGGTTCCACGAAAAGGGGCTATTTTGAAGAAAAGGAACAGAGATTCCGAAAGGATTTCAAAGGGGAAGAGCTAAATCTACAGCGATCAACAGACAAACACAAAATTCGATGCACAGATTCAAAACACTCAATCAGCAAACTTCGGACACCCAATTCGAATAAGAAAAGAGAGAAAAAATTTCTCAAAACACAAAAGCCCAGACACATGAAATATAAAATCAGGAGAAATATAACTTACTCATAATCACGGAGGAGAGAATCGGGAAAAAACTTGAAGATTGCAGGAAAAATCGCCGACGGAAGCTAGGATTTTTGCAGGGAGAACTTTGAATGCAAAGGAATTTGGGGGAGACGAAGGTGGAAAAAGTCCGAAATTTCGCTAAGTATTGGTTTTATACTTGGGGAAAATTAAAAGGGGAAGAAGGAGGGCCGTTGGATTAAAGCTAGATCGTACGGTGGAGATATTAAATGGCACGGTACTCCAAGCGGGCGCGTTAGGCGAGGGGGCGTCATCATTAAAGCATCTGACACACACGAAAAGGTGGGACGCGTGGCGAAAAATTGGCCCGACAAGAAAGACGTGGGACAGGTGACTTTAAGTCTGGAAATTAATGTGGAATTATTCAAAAGAATGGGCGGGAAACCGGCTAGCGATCGATATTGGACGACGAACCATCCAGGAGGTCGATAAGCATGGACTCACTCTTAGATCGAATCATTCAGACTCGACCAGAGTGGGGGGGACTTGATGATATAAGATATTATCTGTATAAAGACGAACCGATTTGGTGAGCCGGTTGAGAAGAGCGGACCGGGAGCAAACCAAGCCGAAAGGCGGGAATCCACATGATCGAGCAGCCCAAGGCTCAACCACACAAGCGATCGAACACTCCAAGGCTTGACTGCACAGGCGATCGAGTAGCCCGATGCTCGATCAAACTGGTCGAGCTACCCATCAATCGATCAGATGAGTGATGGAACAAGCTGAGTGATCGAGCAAGTTGACCGACATAAGCCCAGACGCGTGCATAGCAGACGCGCGTGAGGATCTCTGACTGAGCTTCAGGAGAATATTTACCCCATGTGCCGGGTGGACACGTGTCGACAATGTATTGGGTGATAGCGATAACCACCTCTGACAGCGCCCAACGTCCCGCGGCACCTCTGACATGTGCGCGGCGTGTCAGAGTACGGACGGGCAGCTTGGGCAGCCCACGTAGCCTTATCCGGGCAGCTATTAGGGCAGGTATCTCACCCCTATATAAAGGGGGGTGAGCCTTTCTTCCTTAACACATTCTATTCATTCTCTAAATTCCAGTATACTCATATACATACTGACTTAAGCATCGGAGGCTCTTCACCGGACCCAACCCCCGGTGTGAGAGTTATTTGCAGGTTTCCGGCGTTCTACAGGCAAGGACAAGAATCGATCTACTCCAAACCGGACCCGGACGCTTACACTTGCATTAAAGGATTAATTAAAAAGGAAAACTTACGATTAATAGAGAATCAAGAGTCGAATTCAATGAACAACTTAATCCAAAATAATTAAAGAAGAAAAGCCATCAAAACAACGATCAAATCTGAGTTTTTAGAAAAGGAGAAAGTGAAAAAACAATATTGAGGGTTGTTTCCACGAGTCTAAGGATCGTTTTGATATATAGTACGCGAAAAACGAAGCTAAAAAGAGTAAAAACGAGCAAAATAAAAAACAGGGGCGGGACAGTCGCGACTCGCGAGTTGACTCGAGAGTCGCGAGAAAAATAGAGACCGATGGCATATAAACGTTAGAGATGTCAAAACGGGTGGGCGGGGCGGGCCAGCCCGCAGCCTGCCAAAACCCGCCATTTGACGGGGTGGGGCGGGCTGCAAAATGGCTAGCCCGGCTCCACCCCCGCCATTGGCCGCGGGCTCGGCGGGCTGGCCCGCCCATTTACAAAAAAAAAAAAAACCTAAAAATTTATTTTTGTTTCATTAAATTATTTTTCCGCCTTTAGCTTTGCTCTGAGTCTGAGTTCACAAATAATAAGCCCCGTTTCTTTCTATGTTGCTATTTTTTGTTTATTTGTTCCATTTGTTTTGTACTTTTGTTATTTACTTAGTTGTTATCCTTTTTTTTTTAAAAAAAAATGTGACTTAAATGGAAAAAAATACATTAACATTAACATTGATACATTATACATCATAGATTCATAATTACAATTTACATACATTAATTTTTTATTTTTTTTTCTGTTAAGGCGGGCCGCTGGCGCTTCCAAAGCCCGCGGCCCACGCGGGCTGGCCCGTTTAGGCCAGCTCCCCAGCGGGCCTCTAATATCCCAGCCCAACCCACTCTTTTGGCGGGACGGGGCGGGCTAGCCCACGGGCTCAAGACCGTTTTGACATCTCTAATAAACGTGGGGAAACTCGCGACTCGCGATAGTTTCGCGATTCGCGACCTCTAATGTTGCGAGTCGCGACTTTGCTCTTGCGAATCGCGACTTTGGACTGCACTGCGCCACTTTACGTTTTGGCCTTGTTTGAGCCCGTTCGAACTCGGAATTGAGTGCAGTTTTTTTCTACGCGTTTCCAACGAACCCCTCTATTCAACTATGCTCTAAAAAAAAAAAATCCTTAAGAGAAAATCCGCCCGAAGCTCCCGACCTACACACTAAAAACGACAAAACATAAAAGAGAACCGGAAAAACAAACGAAAAACACGTAAATACTCAAAATGAAGAAAAACACATAAGAACACATGAAACGAACTAAAAACTAAAGAAACAAACAAAAACGAGGAAAAAAGAAAGATAAAATAAACACAAAATTTGCAACAAAAATGGGACAAACAGTTATTATTCGCTATGGAAATCATTTGATTTGTTCTGGTTCATTAGTTGGCAGTTTGTATGTTCATAAACCAAATATCCCACGCTGCAACAAACTAATTGAATAATGTCATGTCTAAATCTAATAAGAGGAAGGAATCTTTGCAGATGACTCAAACATATCTTTGGCACATCAACCTTAGAAGCATTGAAAAGTTGGTTATCTGGTGGGCATCTCGGTTCATTAGAAGACCATTATCCAACTTGAAAATTGTGTTTGGAAGGTAAGATGGCCAAGAGGTCGTTTACGACAAAAGAGTATATGAGCAAAGAAGTGCTAGGATTGATTCATTTTAATTTGTGTGGCCTATGTCGATCCATGCTAGAGGTGGTTTCGATTATTTTGTCTCTTTCATTGATGATTACTCGATATTTGGGTACATTTATCTGTTGCACCGCAAGTCCGAATGCTTTGAGAAATTCAAGGAGGATCGGGCAGTTGTGGAGAAGCTTCATGGTAAAAGTATCAAGTCGCTTTGATCTGATTGAGGTGGCGAATATCTCTTTGGACAGTTCAGAATATACTTATCGGAAGTTGGGATTGAATTTCAATTGAATGCACCCGACACGCCCTAGCAGAACGGGGTTGCAGAGCGAATAAATAGGACTCTTACGATAATGGTTAGGTTGATGATGAGTTATTTAAAGTTACTAGATTCGTTCTGGGTATGGCGTTGGAAACAACATCGTATATCATGAACATGGTTCCTTCAAAGTCGGTTGAAACTACTTCTTATGAAATGTGAAAAGGGCGCAAGCCCAGTTTCTCACAGTTTCAAGTATAGGGTAGCCCTGCGCACGTGTTAGTGCAGAAAAGATGATATAGGATATTATACCCACAAGGCTAAACCGTGCTGACCGCTCGAGGAGGTCATACCGTGAGGAAGTCGAGCTGAAATCGACCAGTCAACCAATCGACCAGCTAAGCAGTCGACCAATCTATCCTTCGACCAGATGAACGGTCGAGCAGACCAGTCGACCTCGAGCTGTTGACCATTCCGCAGACTTAACACTTCATAGATCGGCCTAGTTACAGGCGCGTGAAAGAGCCTCTAACGGAATTTCAGAAGAATATTCATCCTATGTGCAGGGGGACACGCGTAGAGAACTTATTTGTTGATAGCGACAACCACCTTTGACGGCTCCCAACACCCCGCGCCACCTCTAACATGCGCGCTGTATGTCAGAGTACGGACGGCCAGCTTGGGCAGCCAACTCATGAAATCTGGGTAGCTATTAGGGCAGGTATCTCACCCTTATATAAAAGGGTGAGCCTTTCTCCCTTAACACGATTTTTACATTATTCACTTTAGTATACTCATACACATACTGACTTAAACATCGGAGGCTCTTCACCGGACACAACCCCCGGTGTGAGAGTTATTTGCAGGTTTCCGGCGTTCTACCGACGAGGAAAAGAATCGATCTATCCTGAACTGGACCAGGACGTTCACACTTGCATTATTGGTGCTGTCTGTGGGGATTTGTTCGAAAAGTTGTGTTTGAAGCTCAGTTATGGCGGACGGAATTCCCAGAACCAACTTGCAGTCGACGTTCGACGACGCTTGGACGACGACCAGGCCGATGGGGCAAGGCCCCCTCTCCGGGTTTCTCTGGCCCTTTACAGACGCCGGTCACTCCTACACCCGTCCTTCAAGGTGTGGGAGCGTCTACGACGATTCCCGGAGGAGATTCCAGCTCCAGTCGCGCCCAATAGGCTCGCGCAGCAGCTGCGGCGGCGATGCCACCGCCGCCGCACCAAAACCCAGTGGTGGCGCAACCAAGAGGAGCGATGGTGCAAGGAGGAGTGGCGGCACAAGGAGGAGCACCACCGCAGGCCGTTGTACAAGCTCCCGGTCAACACATGGTGGCGATGACCAGGGAGGAGATGCAGAGGATAGCAGCGGTCGCGGCGGCGCATGCGGTGCAGCAAGTCACGAGCCACACATCTCACGCCACCACCGCGCCGACCACGGTAGTAGGAAGCCAGGACGAGGATGTGTCCATTTATGGAGATGGAGGAGGTGGAAGAGATCGTGTGATGGAAAGGATGGCGGAGCAGTTGCGCCAGCTGCAGGACAAGGTTGAGGGGAGGCAAAAGAGGAGAGCTCGAGGACATCCTTTCTCGAGGGAAATTCTCGCTGCTCCCCTACCGAATAATTTCAAGGAGACTAATTTGGTGTATGACGGGTCATATAACCCATCGAGGTATGTGAGGACCTTTGGGAATATGGCTGTGTTGCATGGATATTCTGATTCTGTATGTTGCAGGGCATTTCTATCGACCTTGCGCGGAGGAGCACTTGACTGGTTTCATCAGTTACCCCCTGGGTCGATCGCGGATTTTGCTTGTAAGCTTACCAATCAATACTCGAGCGCGGTATCACATGAGAAAACATATCTGACTCTGATGGCGATGAGGCAGGGAGAGAAGGAGTCGTTGAGGAAGTATGTTGCTCGATATAATCAGACATGTTTGGAGGTGCACTCAGCGTCGGATGAGGTGAAAGCGGGAGGATTGATAAGGAGTCTTCGAGCGGGGCCTTGTCGAACCTCCCTGGCAAAAACCCCTCCTCAATCATATGAGGATGTTTTAAAGCGATGCAGGAAGTACATTAATCTGGAGGAGATGGAGCTAGAGTTTGCAAAATTGGAGGGGGCAGCTCGACCAGAGCCAGAGAAGGAGAAGAGCCCACCAAGGGGAAGGTCACCGAGGAGGAGTTCTCCCAAAAGGAGTGGGTCGAAGAAAACATCGCCTAAGAAGGACGGTCGAGACTCAAAGCAAACGAGGAGGGATGACAGATGACATGGGAGGCCTTTGTCGTTTGAAAGACAGAGGTACCATAATTTCACACCTTTGAGAAAAGATTTGACATAAGTGCTCGAGGCGATGGAGCAGAAGATGTCGAGCGAGGATGTGACGTGGCCGAAGACGAGGTTTACAGGCCCGATTTGACCCAGGTCGGATATCTACTGCCATTTTCATCGAGATTATGGCCATACCATGGAGAACTGTAGGCATTTGAAGGATGAGATCGAGAGTCTGATTCGAGCGGGGCACTTGAAAGAGTTTGTGTATCATTATAGGGTTAAGGGGAAAGGAAGGAGGAGATGCCGGGAGGATTCGGATGAAGGGAGTGATAGAGATGAGGAGAAGATGATAGGGATGGTCGAGATGGTCGTGGGAAGAAGCCAAGGGGAGATGGAGATAAGAGAGGACACGGAGGCGAAGCTCCTATGAAGAGACGGACAATTTATATGATTTCAGGAGGGCCGACAGATGGTGACTCGAATAAGGCTAGGAAGGAGCATGCTCGAGCTGTGAAAAAGAAGAGAGAGGAGGTGGGGATTATGGCTCGCATGCCGGTGATAAGTTTTAAAGCGGAGGATGCTGAAGGAGTGGTCTTGCCGCACAATGACGCTTTGGTGATTACCGCGGGGGTTGCGGGCTTTGATGTGAAGATAGTGTTTATTAATACCGGGAGTTCGATAGACGTGATGTTTTATGACTGTTTTGTGCAGATTAATAAGGAGCTAAATATGGAGTTGAAACCGGTGGCCACGGCGCTTTACAGCTTCAATGGAGGAGAGGTGATGCCGATTGGCGAGGTGAGTTTGCCGGTGGAATTGGGAGTAGGAGAGACGAGGAAGGTACGAATGGTAAGGTTTATGGTAGTGGGAGCTGAATCATCTTACAACATCATTATGGGGCGGACGAGCTTGAACGCGTTCCAGGCGGCCGTATCCACGTACCACATGACGATCAAGTATCTTGTGGGCAAAAACATTGGTGAGATTGTCGGAGATCAACTTACTTCGAGAAGCTGCTATCAGACGACGGTGAGCAATAACAAACAACTAGCGAAGAGGCAGGCCAAGACGAAGGAGGAAGAGATTAACCGACCATGTGGGTCGAGGATGAAGGAGGATAGGCAGAGAGTGGAGAAGGGTAAGGAGAAGGTGGATATCCAGCCAGGAGGAGAGGTGGAGGAAATCCAGATGGTCGAAGGATATGAGGAGATGAAGTTTAGAATTGGGAAAGATTTGGAGGATCCTATCCGGTCGAAGGTGGTCGATCTGGTTAGGGAGTTTGTTGATATTTTTGCTTACACAGTGGAGGAATTGATAGGGATAAGTACGGAGGTGATCGAGCATCGTCTAAACATCGACCTCAGTGTGAGGCCGGTAAAACAAAAAAGGAGACACCACGGGGCGGAGATGGACAAAATCATTGAGAAGGAGGTCTAGAAATTATTGGGAGCCGGGCATATCAAGGAGATTCAGTTTCCCGAATGGTTGTCAAATACGGTGATGGTGTCAAAGGCGGAGGGGAAATGGAGAATGTGCATTGATTTCTGCGATCTAAACAAAGCATGCCCAAAGGATTTATACCCATTACCCAGAATCGACCAGCTGGTCGACTCAACTGCGGGGTGTGAATTGCTGAGCTTAATGGATGCCTCCCAGGGGTACCATCAAATTCCCCTGGCGAAAGAAGACAGAAAACGGGTGAGTTTCATAACGAGTTGGGGAACCTATTGTTATGTGATGATGCCGTTCGGCCTAAAAAATGCGGGCGTCACGTATCAAAGGTTGGTCGATAAAATTTTTAAACAGCAGCTTAGAAAGAATATGGAAGAATATTTGGATGATATGTTGGTGAAGAGTAAAGAGGAGATGGATCACGTGCGGGACTTGAAAGAAACGTTTTTAACATTGAGAAGGTATGGGATGAAGTTAAACCCAGCCAAGTTCTCTTTCGGGGTAAAGTCAGGAAAATTCTTGGGTTACTTGGTGACCAAGAGAGGTATTGAGGTGAATCCGGAGAAGGTGCGAGCAGTGATGGAGATGAAGTCGCCGACAAATGTTAAGGAGGTACAAATCTTGGCTGGTCAAATTGTGGGGCTGAGTCGTTTTATATCGAAGGTGGCGGAGAGGAGTGGCCCATTGTTTAAAACGCTGAAGAAGAGTGCAAAATTCCAGTGGACATAGGAGGCTCAAGCATTCAAGGAGTTACGAGAAGTGTTAGCCAATCTTCCCCTGTTGGCCAAACCGGTACAAGGTGAGGATTTGGTGTTGTACATTTCTATCAGAGAGAGGGCTGTGAGTTTGGTATTGCTGCGAGAGGAAGGGGTAGCACAGTTTCCCATCTACTACGTGAGTAAGGTGATGCAAGGAGTGGAGATGAGGTACTCGGAGATTGAGAAGTGTGCTCTGACTGTGATTGTAACTGCTCGAAAGCTGAGGCCTTATTTCTTGAATCATAAGGTGAAGGTGCGAATGAGCATGCCGTTGGGAGAAATGCTTGGCCGACCATCAGTCTCTGGTCGATTGGTAAAATGGGCGGTCGAGTTGAGTGAATACTCATTGTCGTATGAGCCAAGGAGGGCTATAAAGGCGCAGGTGTTGGCCAATTTTATCCAGGAAGGTGCTAAGGTCGAGGAGGTGTCTGGAAGAATATGTCAGTTATTTGTGGATGGATCTGTGGCAAAAAGTGGGGCTGGATTGGAAATTGTCCTTGTCCTTCCTAAAGGCGATTACTTGGAGTTTGTAGCCAAGGTGGGGTTCAAGATTTCCAATAACGAAGCCGAGTATGAGGCGGTGATCAAAGGTTTGAGTTTAGCCAGGGCGGGAGGAGCCCGAAAAGTGCTAGTACATTCTGATTCTTAACTGGTGGTCGGGCAGTTTCTGGAAGGGTTTGAAGTTAAGGAGGACCGGATGCAGAAGTATGTAGACGAGATGAAGAAGTTGAAAGAAGAGTTTGACTCATTCGAGTTGATACAGATCCCTCGAGGGGAGAATAGTCGAGCATATTTATTGTCGAAAATTGCCCAAAGTTTGGTGGACTGTAAGAGCAGGAGTGTGACTCTGTTACATTTAGAGAGAAGTGTGGTCGAGGCGGAAGTGGTGGAGATTGAGGAAGTGGAAGATTGGAGGGCCCCGATTTTGAAGGAGTTGAAGGAGGGGACGGTAAAAGCAGTGAGAAGATTTTTTGAGCACGGAGGCATCCTTTATAAACGGTCGTATGCTGGGCCGCATTTACGCTGCGTGACTAAGGAGGAGGGTTGATATGTGCTGAGAGAAGTGCACGAGGGGTGCTGCAGCGACCATAGAAAGTCAGGAGCCCTAGTTGCGAAAATTCTTAGGGCGGGATACTTTTGGTCGACGATGAAGGAGGATGCGAAATCGATGGTGAGAAAATGTTTACAGTGCCAGAAGCACGGCCCGCTTATCCATCAACTGGCAGAAGCGATGACAACGATGAGTGCCCCTATACCATTTTCCCAGTGGGGAATCGACCTTGTGGAGCCAATGCCGCAGGGAACGGGGTAGAGGAAGTTCTTGATAGTAGCAGTGGACTATGTTACAAAGTGGGTGGAGGCCGAACCGTTGGCCAAAATCACAGAGGAGAAAATAATAAAATTTTTATACAACAACATCTGCTGCAGGTTTGGCATTCCTAAAGTGTTGATATTCGACAACGGTACTCAATTCAATGGCAAACGGATTCGAGCATGGTGTGAGGACATGAAGATCGAGCAACACTTTTTCTCTGTCGCTCATCCGCAAGCCAATGGCCAGGTCGAGGTGACCAACCGAATTATACTAAATGGGCTGAAAACGAGGCTGGAGAAGGCCTCAGGGGCGTGGGTTGACGAGTTAACTTCAGTACTTTGGGCGTACCGCACAACCCCGAGGTCGACAACAGGAGAAACTCCCTTCAGTTTGGTCTATGGGATGGAGGCACTACTGCAGTTGAGGTCGAGCTGTCGTCACAAAGGTCGAGCGCATATGACCCGAGGAAAAATGAGGATCTCATGACGGCGGCCTTAGATACTATTGGGAAACTGCGCGAAAGGGCAGCGATCAGGGTGGAGGCGTACAAACAAAGGATGCGGGCAGCTCATGACAAGAAGGTGAAGGTCCGCAGACTCCAAGTAGGTGACTTGGTTTGGAAGCGTGTGGATGTGCTCAAATACGTGGAAAAGCTGGAGCCAAACTGGGAAGGACCATACCTGGTCGAGAGAGTCCATGCAGGAGGAGCATACTTTCTAAAGGATGCAGAAAGACGATCTCTTGCCAGGTCATGGAACATAGCTAATTTGAAAAAATATTATGTGTAAGATTTTTTCTTTCTTCAAAGAAATTTTGGAAGATTGAACAAAGATGTAACTCGCAAATCTTGTCCAAAAGATAATGGAATCAGTTGTCTTTCGGTATTACTTGTTTTGTTACGCATTTTCTTATGCTTGGAATGTTGGAATGATTTGGATGACAGGATGTATGATGTGGTCTGGTCTGAAGATGACTTGTTTAGAACTTCCCTTGGGGTGGACAGGTTGGTCGATTACTCACGCCCTTGGGCTGGGTGACCTCCTATTTGGAACATTCCTCGCGGGTGGGCAAGTGTGAAGACCAAAACCCACCATGACTAAGGCCCTCGGGCTGGGTGGTCGCTTGTTTAGAACATCTCTTGGGGTGGGCAGGTTGGTCGATTACTCACGCCCTCGGGCTGGGTGGCCTCCTGTTTGGAACATTCCTCCCGGGTGGACAAGTGTAAAGACCAAAACCCACCATGACTAAGACCCTCGGGCTGGGTGGTCGCTTGTTTAGAACATCCCTTGGAGTGGGCAGGTTGGTCGATTACTCACGCCCTCGGGCTGGGTGGCCTCCTGTTTGGAACATTCCTCGCGGGTGGGCAAGTGTGAAGACCTAAATCCACCATGACTAAGGCCCTGGGGCTGGGTGGTCGCTTGTTTAGAACATCCCTTGGGGTGGGCAGGTTGGTCGATTACTCACGCCCTCGGGCTGGGTGGCCTCCTGTTTGGAACATTCCTCGCGGGTGGGCAAGTGTGAAAACAGATCCTACACGACCAAGGCACAGGAATCAAGGAAAATGCACGAAAACGAGAATATGGAAGAACCCACCAAGGACGACAAGGACATTGAAACAAGCGGAGTCCAAACCCAGAGGACGGGTGCAAAGACAAAGGTGTAAGAAGGAGCCACCTGGAGTAGGAAACCCATCATGTTTAAGGTCGTAAGGCTGGATGGTCGCATGCTTCGACCACCTCGGAAGGTGGGGCATGTGTTAAAAATTACGAAACCCATCATGATTAAGGCCGTGAGGCTGGATAGTCGCATGCTTCGACCACCTCTGAAGGTGGCCATGTGTTAAAAATTTCGAAACCCATCATGATTAAGGCCGTGAGGCTGGATGGTCGCATGCTTCGACCACCTCGGAAGGTGGGGCATGTGTTAAAAATTCCGAAACCCATCATGATTAAGGCCGTGAGGCTGGATGGTCGCATGTTTCAACCACCTCTGAAGGTGGGGCATGTGTTAAAAATCTCGAAACCATCATGTTTAAGGTCGTAAGGCTGGATGGTCGTATGCTTCGACCATCTCTGAAGGTGGGCATGCGTTAAAAATTTTATGTGTATGGTGCAATATATGTGTGGTGCATGTTATAAAGAAGTTGGTAGTCAATCGAGTGCAGAGCGGACACATCAACATAATTAATGAGAACAGCCGTTAGAGAGGCATGCAAGAATATCAGGTCAGCTCATTCCAAAAGATCATCGACAACAAAGACAAATCAAACAAAACATTTACATTCTAAAAGATCATGGAAGATCGCCAAAGTACATAGTTCAAATTCAAAAGAAATAAAGCAAAAAATACAAAGCTAATCTAAGGAGGAGGAGCTGCGGCCGAGTCGGCGTTGCTCGAGTTGGCATTTAGCTCAGGCGGATGGCTGGTCCCGGAAGTCGAGTCGCAAGATTCGTTTAGTGGGCGTTGTTGAATAGACTCAGCTAACGCGGCCAACATGGGAGCTGGAGGGTTCACGCCATCGGGCAGAGCATAAGTTTTCTTCAATACATCTGATCGAGCCAAGGTTCTCTCGAGAAGCCCTGACCACCACTCGTGCTCGGGTGGTAAGTTAGGATCGCACTGGAAGCTAGAAGGAACCTTGGGCAAGGTATCCCAGATAGCCCCAGGGTCGAGTTGCTCGAAATCGTCCTCGGCGATCTGCTCGCCGGCCTTCTACAGGGCAAACTGAAAACAGTTCACCCCAAAGTCTTGAACCTCCTTCAAAAACTGGGGTGACTTCATAAAGTCGGCCACCACTTGTGCGCGGTACTCACGGAGGAAGAGTTGCCCAGTAGTCGTGCCCCACATCATTTGCCGAGCTCGAAGAGCCGCAACATCAGCGTAGCATTTGCATTGGCCAGCATGGGCAGCCCTTTCTTTGGCCAAGGTCGCCTCCAACTCCGCCCGAGCAGCCTCTGCCTGAATTCGAGTACTCTCCGGCTGAGCTCGAGCAGTTTCTGCTTGTGCTCGAGCATCCCGTTCCTGCCCGAGCGCAACTTCCTTCTCCTTCAGCGCAGCTTCTTTTTCCGCCACGACCACCTCCTTTATTGCGAGGGCGGCCTCTCTCTCCGCGAGAGCTTTGTCCTTTTTCGCGAGTTCTCCATCAAGAGATTTAATCTTGACTTCAAACTCGGTCTTCTGCTCGGTTTGCGTCTCGCGGAGCATAGCGTTGTGGTTCAAGAGGGTCGAATTCTTATCCTACAGGAAGCCGATTGTGCCCTCGAGACTCTTTATGGACTTCCCGGAGCTGTCTCGAGCCTCTTTAGCAAGAGGCAAGAATTGGACCAAACCCTATAACCGAGAAAGATAAAACAGTTCAACCCATGTGTCGAAAAAGAATGGCAGGGAGGAATCGATACAAATACAAGACAAGCAATACCTGGGCAAGCCACTGGACGAGCTGGTCACCAATTTCGGGCAGAGTGGCGCTGGCCCTTTTGCGATCGTCCTCGAGGAGGACACCCTCGAGGCGCTCGGCCACTTCATTCACGGAGGCCGACAATAAGGACGAGGATCTCGGGGCTAGTGAGTCAGGCAGGAGGTAGCTGGTGCGCCCTCGTTTCCAGAGGTAGCTGGTGCGCCCTCGTTTCCAGACCACTTCGCCTTGGTCGGTGCGAGAACGTTTCCCTAGGGCCATCTTGCGCCCTAGGTTGTCGTGGCCGCTGGACTCGACCAGAGCCTTGGTCGATCCCGCGGAGAGGGTTTTAGATGATTGTTTGTCGAGGGGAGGTTTTTCTTGGGTCTTGGTTTTGGACGAGGCATTGGGTTCAGAGGATTTATCTGTGGTTTTAGATTGAGTCTTATCTTTAGGATTGGAGGCTCGGTGGTCAGTTTTTTGTGAGCGGTCATCGGTTTTGTGCTGGCGATCGGTAGTTTTTTGGCGGTCATCAGGCTTGTGTTGGCGGTCGGCAATCTTTTGGCGGTCGTCGGTCTTGGAAAAGGTCGAGGTTTTGTGGTCGACGAAGAGGTAGATTTATGTTGAGTGTTCTTTTCAGGAGGAGTTGGAGGAGTTTTACCTTATGGGGACTTCTGCTGATGTTGCGAGTGAGATGGCGGCTTCTGTTGTTGTTGTTGTTGTTGTTGTTGTTGTTGTTGCCCTGACGGTGGAGGCGGTGGCAAGAGAGTCTCTCGCGGCGGTGGTCGCGACTGCGGCTCCAGTCGAGACTCAGAGGAAGTAGCCGACCCCTCAACTTGGCCCCCGGTCGAGCCAGAGGTAGCCCCTGTCTTCTTTTTAAGAGGAGTTTTCCTCGGAGGAATATTGAAACTGGGCACCTCTGCAAGAAAATAACAAGAAGATTAGAATCAACATTAACAGAGGTTAATCAAAAAACAAAAACAGAAGGGCGCAGAAACATTCGAGTAATTTGGTCGATGATTACTTGGGTCATTCTTGATTCGGATAAGATCGAGGATCTCATCACTGGGGGGAGGACATGTTTTGTGGGTGAGAAGACCACAGTGGTGAAGAAGGTTTTCATCCTTAAGAAGTTTTTCTGACGCAACGGACCTGGAATTCCAAGTGTGGACCTGTTGGTCGAAAAGAGGGTTAGGAGGAAGGGCCAAAGCCGCCTCTTGTGAAACTTCATTGACCTAAGGGATAGAGGGCCAAGGGAAAGGGACGTCGGGCTGAACAAAAATAAATTTGTCACTCCACTTAGAAAGATTTGAGGGAATGTCATTGATAAAGTGAGCGTCGTTGCGGCTTTTAAGATAAAGGCCTCGACCTTTTTTGGAAGGGGCGTAGCAGTAGTGAAAGAAGGCTAGTTCGGATCGACCTAAGCGGACGTGACAAAGAATGATGAAGGTGGTCATGAAGCGAATGGCGTTAAAGGAGAGTTGATGCAGGGGAAGCGAGAACCACTCGCAAATGCGAAGTAGCTTTGAATTGGATCTCGAAGAAAGTATAACAGTCCTTCGGGGGACGATCATATTTGTCGTATGGAGAAGAGCTATAGAAGGCCCAGCCAAGAGGTCGGCCGATTTTCAAAGGTTTTAGCCAATCACTAGAGAGGGAAAGAGATAATTGGCGCTTGGAAGAGGTCTTAGAAGGTCCTTTGGTCGAGGATTTTCTAGGAGGAGAGTTAGAAGTGCCAGGTTGAGAAGAAGAAGGAAGAATAGTCGAAGAAGTGGGAAAAGTGGGTTGAGAAGAAAGGACTTCGTCCTCCTCTGGCTCGTCTAATGAGCCAAAGGCAGGTCGACGATGGCGGAGAGGAATATTATCCATAGTATCCCCAGAGTTGGAGGAAGAAACACGGGCGGTACAAACACGGGTAGGAACGGTATCGCCGGGGCGGAGAATTGAGAGAGGAACAGCCTCGAGTGCGGAAGGCAGTATTTGAACTGAATCGGAGGAAGTGGTCGAATAAGGAGATGGAGGTGTAGAATCTAGAAAAAGCAAAACAAAAGGCGAAATCACAAAGGGGAAAAAACTTTCGAGAAAGACAAAACTTCAAAAAAAATTTAGGGTTTTACGAGGGGGATGATTTCGAAAAATTAAAGAGAAAAAACAAGAATTTCGGGAGATATTTTAAGAAGGAAGCAGAATTCGCAGTGATTAACAATCAAACAGGGGCAGCCAACACACAAATTCAAAGCACTCAATCAGCAAACATCAGATACCCAATTCAAGAAATTCAAAATGCAAAGTATTGGATACATGAAACGTAAAGTCAGGCGAGGAGCGACTTACTCATAATCGCAGATGAGGGAATTGGAAAAGCTCGAGGATTGCAGGAGGAATCACCGAAAAAATCAGGTTTTTTCTTGCAAAAGAAATTCTGAGCACATTGGAGTTTGGAATCGCAAAGGTGGAAAAAGGCAAAATTTCATTTTTGGTCCATTATATTGGCCATTTTCTAGAAATGGTCCATTAATTTGGCAGACATCAAACCTGGTACAATAAGTTGTAAAATTCATCATTTTTGGTCCATAAGAATACGTGGCGTTTTATCGGGCGAATACGTGGACAAATTTGCTGTCCGCCACGTAGGCTTCCGAGTGATTAATGGACCAAAAATGATGAATTTTACAACTTATTGTATCAAGTTTGATGTCCGCCAAATTAGTGTACCATTTTTAAAAAATGGCCAATATAATGGACCAAAAATAAAATTTGGCCGGTGAAAAAACTTGGAAAATTCGCTAAGTGTTGAATTATACCCTGGAAAGTTAAAGAATTGAAAGATGAGATTGGATTAAAGTCAGATCTTACGGTGAAGAGCATTAACTTGCACGGTACTCAAAGTGAGGCGCGTTATGCGAGGAGACACAATGATTAAAGTATCTGACAGATACGTCGCGTGGCAGAAAAGCAGGCGCGACAGAAAGGACGTGTGACAAGCAAACTTTATTTCTGGCAATTAACGAGAAATTATTTGAAAAAATGAGCGGGAGACTCACTAGGTGGTCGATATCTGACGGACACCAAGGAAAGCGAGGAGCAGAAATTCACTCTTAGATCAAGTCATTTAGACTCGACCAGAATGGGGGGGACTAGATGATATAGGATATTATACCTACAAGGATAAACCGGTCTGTTGACCGGTCGAGGAGGTCATACCGTGAAGAAGTCGAGCCGAAATCGACTAGTCAACCAATCGACCATCTAAGAAGTCGAACAATCTATCCTTCGACCAAATGAACAGTCGAGCAGTCCAGTCGACCTTGAGATGTTGACCATTCTGCGGACTCAATACTTCATAGATCGGCCTAGTCACAGGCATGTGAAAGAGCCTCTAACGGAATTTCAGAAGAATATTCATCCCATGTGCAGGGGAACACGCGTCGAGAACTTATTGGTTGATAGCGACAACCACCTATGAAAACTCCCAACGCCCCGCGCCACCTCTGACATGCGCGCTGTGTGTCAGAGTAGGACGGGCAGCTTGGGCAGCCAACTCATCAAATCTGGGCAGCTATTAGGGCAGGTATCTCACCCCTATATAAAGGGGTGAGCCTTTCTCCCTTAACACGATTTTTCCATTATTCACTTCAGTATACTCATACACATACTGACGTAAGTATCGGAGGCTCTTCACCGGACGCAACCCCCAGTGTGAGAGTTATTTGCAGGTTTTCGGCGTTCTACCGGCGAGAAAAAGAATCGATCTATCCCGAACCGGACCAGGACGTTCACACTTGCATTAGCTGGGAAGTTGGAGAAATGTTTGAAAGTACGAGTGTTCGTTGGTATTCCAAGGGAACGAAATGTGGATTATTTTATAGTCCCGAGGATCAGAAGGTGATCGTTAGCACGAATGCTAGATTCTTGGAAGAAGACTATATTATGAATCACAAGCCCTCGAGTAGACTAGTCTTAGAAGAGTTGAGGGGTGAAGTCGATAGTTCCCCACCGAGTGCACAAGTAGATACATCACATAATACTGCAACACGACACACTAAGAGCGTACCAGTTCAGACAGTACATCATCGTAATGAGAGGGTTTTTCATTTACTTGACCGATGTATAGGTCTTGGAGAGTCATCAGACTCAGTTCCAAGAAACCTAGAATCGGACCCAAAGACCTACAACGAGGCACTACATGATAAAGATGCAGATTCATGGAATGTTGCAATGAAAGCTGAAATGGGGTCAATAGACTCTAATCAGGTCTGGGATCTTGTAGAACCACACGATGGGGTACGACCCATTGGATGCAAGTGGATTTACAAGAGAAAAAAGAGGATCAAATGGAAAGGTACAAACCTACAAAGCTAGACTTGTTGCGAAAGGGTATACACTAGATAGAGGGTATAGACTATGATGAGACCTTTTTGCCAGTAGCTATGCTCAACTCCATTCGGATTCTCTTGGATGTAGCCACTCATATGGATTATGAGGTCTGACAAATGGATGTCAAGACGACTTTCCTTAATGGAAACCTTCAGGAGGACATCTATATTCAACAACCAGAGAGATTTATCGCTAAGGGACATTAGCATCTTGTGTGTAAGTTTAATCGGTCTATCTATGGACTGAAGCAAGTTTCGAGATCTTGGAACATCCGGTTCGATAAGGTGATCCAGTTGTACAAGTTCACTCAATATTCGGATGAGCACTGTGTGTACAAGAAAAAAAGTGGAAGCATGGTGGTGTTTCTTGTGCTTTGCGTAGATGACATACTTCTTTTGGAAACAGTAAGATGGAGTTATTAGACGTAAATGTGTGGTCTAAGCAGTTTGATATGAAGGTCTTAGGTGAAGCAGGATACATTCTTGGTATTAGGGTCATTCGAGACCGTAAGAAGAGAATGTTGTGCTTATCACAGTCTTCATACATAGATATTGTCTTGGCTATATCAACATGCATGTTTCCAAGAAAAGTATGTTTCTTTTCAGACATGGAATAACTCTATCCAAGGAGATGTCTCCTAAGACTTCTCAGGAGATAGAAGACATGAAGACAATTCCTTATGCTTGTGCACTAGGTCGGATATTAGCTACGTCGTTGACATGGTAGCCAGATATCAAAGTAATCTGGGACGGGAACATTGGTCTGCGGCGAAACATACGCTCAAGTACCTGAGAAAGACTAATGAGTACATGTTAGTTTTCTGGGCAGATAGCTTGTTACATCTGCGTTATAGTGATTCCGATTTTCAATCAGACAGAGACAAGAGTAAGTCAACCTCAAGTTATGTATTTATCTTGGGAAGTGGAGCCATTTCATGGAGGAGTGTTAAACTGAAATGCGTAGCAGACTCCACCATGGAAGCCGAGTACATAGCAGCCTCAGAGGTAGCGAAAGAGATAGTTTGACTCAAAAATGTCTTAGTGGACTTAGAGGTGATTCTGAGTTTGCCAAGTAGCCGTGTACTGTGATAACAGTGGAGCAGTATCAAACTCAAGGGAACCACGAGCCCACAGAGCAAACAAACATATAGAGCGCAAGTACCATCTGATACGTGATATAGTTGGTAGAGGAGACGTTGATGTTGGCAAGATTGCATCATAGGAAAATCTAGTTGATCCATTCACGAAGTGTTTGCCGATGAAGGTCTTCATCAAACACGTGGAAGGAATGAGAGTCAAGTGTATGGCAATAGGATCGACATAGGTCTTTTAGAATACGATTGATAGGACTATACTTGTAAAAGCAAAAGCTTTAAGTATAAGTGAGAGATTGTTAGTGTTATATACTGAAAGCTTGATTTTGGATGATATTACACTTTTGCCCTTCACGAATGAGAATCATGTTAGATTAAACAAATTCTATGTTATGTTGTTTTACACTTAGATAGAATGAGTCGTCATCGGGCGAACATAAGATAATTCTATCAGTCACTTGCGAAACAAGAATTGTGGTTCACAACCTATGTGGAATGAACACTCTATCCGAACGGTTGTAGCGTCAACGGTATAGTTTGTCTTGACTGATTAGATGCACTAGTACATTTATGTATTGAACAGGATCTCAGAGAAGAGAAGTTTGTTGTATATTGATCGTCGTAAATAAACTAGGCCTCAGTTAATTAATGCATTCTCTTAACCCGTACGATATTAAATAGACATATATATGCAATATATATTATTTTGATTTACTTGGGTGAGGTTCAGTTCGCTGAATTAATATTCCTACTGTCTTGGGTAATATTATTGTATGTATGATGTGCAGTTAGAATATTTATGGCCACCATGTACGTTTAGTTTGATGATGTCCCCAAAGTGAGTTCATGAAGGATTATTATGTTAAACCCTGCAGGTGGATTAAATTGCGACATAATAATAATATAATGAACGAGCGCTAGCTTCGATGAAATAATAATAAATTAATTAATTATTGATTGTCAATAATCGAATTAATTAATGAACATTATATCTTAAACATAGAGAGGTAATTCGGGTGATGGGTTTCTTCTCAGATCTGGAACGGTCCAATGGGAAAACGTCCGGATCTGGGACGAACCGGTGCGGATGAGCTTAGATCTGAGGCGATAGCGTTCGAACCGCTGTTGCGCCGCAAGAACACCTGCAAGAACTCAACGCCGGAGGGGTTTCCGGCGTAGAGCCTCCGACGCTCAAGTCAGTATGTGAGAGAGATGACGGGAGCTGCTCTCAGAGCAGCAGCAGCAGTAATCAAAAGGATATCTAATGAATGGGAGTTAGGGTTTTGGGCTTACCTCAGTCCTTTATATAGAAGTGCAATATTTACCTGAAGTCCCCAAAGTGCCCCGACCGACTCAATGGAAATGTCCAGAATACCCCGGTCGGTTCATATTCTGCCCACTTCCTAGTCAGCATCTAGATCCTTCCTTAGCTTCCTTCTTATCCTTAACTCTCCTTCAATATGCTGAGGTGTCAAAGCTATCGGGAACCACGAATTGCAAGACTCCTTCAGTCGACTTGAGGTATTGAGTCGAGTCGACTGGATCGCATCCCACCGTTAATGGACCCTGATACGTCTTATCGCTGTCTTGCCGAGGTCGACTCGTTCTAGTCGACAGGTGTACGTCGACTCGGTCGAGAACCAGGCTTCTTGATTGAATACCGTAAAACCCTTCTGGCGGAGTCGACTGTGTTGTAATCGACTTGGAAGTTTCGAACCGTGATGATATGAACCGTTATGAGCCGATTGTGGCAGTGCGATGGTTACTGAACCGTTGCACGATAGTATGGCTATATCATCTAGTCCCCCCCCCCAAAATTACTCGAAGCGATTCTGAGGTTACGAGTAGATTTTGCCGACGGGATGTTTTCCTCGAATCTTTTTATGTGTCCTGTCATCAGTTGCTACCTCGGGTTGCATCCACTCGTTACCCCGATTTGTAATACGACTCGCTTACGCGAATTTTGGTTTGATTAGATAAGTCTGAATCTTTTTAAATTTCAAAATTCAAAAGATAACACTCTCTCTCCACCGCTTCGTATTCTGTGCCTCATCTTGGCCGTTGAAAATAACTTTAATCCGAGGGCTGGGGTTTCTTTGCCTTCTCTATAAGTAATCCCCATCTTTTCTCGTCCCTACTTTCCGCACTCATCCCTCTCAAATTCTCTGTTTTCCTTCGGCAATCACAGCTTTCCGGCGCTCCTATTCTCCGGCACCCTTTTCCGAATTCTCAAGACTTTCCGTCAAGCATCATGAGTATGAGTAAGTTTCCTTTGCCTGTTCGACTTGTTTTCATATGTTCAACATAAGAGCACTTTTTTATTTTTCTGGGTAATTTGTCTGGAAATAAGAACATCTTTCATTTTCTGGGAATTGCGTGTGAGTTTTCTGGCGATTTTTCCGTTTAGATCTTTGATTGTAGGTTTTGTATTTCCTCCAAGTGTTTTTCTCTGTTAGTCGTTTTGTTGTGAGAGATCGGTTTTTTTTCCTTTCTCGTCTTGATCTTCCCTTGTCGAGTCGAATCTTCATGGGGAAGATCTTTCCCGTTTCTTCTCCCTTTTTTCCCGTTGTCGGGACACTTTTTATGTCATCCTGGTTATTTCGTTGAACCTTTTCTTTGAATCGAATCGTGACTTCTGACCACCTTTTTTGATTGCCATTCTTTATTCTTCTTAGATTCCGACCTCGACCCTGTTTCTGACCCCGTCTCCGGTTCTCTTGCCCGTGAGATCGATAACTACTCGGATTCGGACTCTGTTCATCTGAACAATGTCGAGCCGGAGGATTTTATCCACCCGCCCGACTCACCTTTTGGCATCGACTGGGCTGTGTATAACCAGGCGCTGCTTTCGGGCACCCTTTGTGAGGATCCCGAAGTTCTCAACATCCTTGAAACTTCCTACCCCGACTTGGCTCCTCGAGGTACTTTCCGCTAGATTCTTTCGAACACCCCTCTGTATATGGCCCGCCTTGCTCCTTTATAACGACTTTCCTTAATCGAGTCTGCAACTATAGCGTGTTCTATGGTAAGTTCTCACTATCGTTTTCTTTATGCTCCTGCAGCCGAAATCGATGGCTTCAGGGAGTTCAGCGGCCTTCCCGCAGACTGGGCTGTAGTTGCTCCTAAGCCCAAAGATGACTTTCGCCACCCTCCCAAGGGTTGTTTTACTTTTTTCGTGGACCAAATAATGTCGGGCCTGCGTTTCCCGATTCAACCTGAACTGCAATCGTTAAGTAACCTTTTCGATATACCAATAAACCAGTTCACCCCTAATTCCATTCGAATAATGGTAGCCTTCATAGTTGTTACCCGCATAGTTTTAGGTACTTTTTTACCCGAGTTTTTCCTTTACTGTTACGGGTATAGGTTTAGCAAAGACGCCCATTGTCTAGGCCGTCGAGTAGGTGTCACGTTTCTTGACGACCTTTCTTCCAACATTACTGAATGGAAAAAGAAATACTTCTTCATTCGACCTGCTCCTGGCCAATATCCCTTCTCGAATGAGTGGATTAGCCATAAGACAAAGCAGCGTAAGCGTCCCGACTCTTCACAGTTCGCTGATATGCTAGAAGAGTTAAACCAACATGTATGGAGCGTTCGTCAACTTACCAAAGATACTTCTTTACTTAACCATGTTGGTATTTGCGTTGATAAAAGTGCTCCTCGTCTTGTCGATCCTTGTAAGCTTTTTCGTTTGTCGTTTCTTATTTACCGATCGTTTGGTCTCGTGTTTCTGCGTTTATTTGAAAAGCGAGTAAGGCTGTTGTGCTTATTTGTACTTGATCGTTTTGTTGTTTTTTTTTTTAGTAAAAGCGTTGGCTCGCTTCGAGAAGAAGAAGGCAGAAGCGGCCCACAAATCGGTTGCCCAAGAGCTCGGGGGTGGCTCGGGCTCTGCCGCTTCACCGGCGGTGGTCGAGACGACTGCGGCTAAGAAAGCTAAAGTTGTTCTTCCCTCCGCCTCTGTTCCTGCCAAGTCGTCGGGTCCTTCTTCCCGCAAGAGGTCTCTCGATCAGAGGGATAAGGCGTTAGCCTCCGACTCTTCGGGGCGCCAGAAGGGGAAGGAGTCGATAGCTGAGGCCGACACGGTTCCGCCCCGACTGGAGGGAATGTGGGGCAGCCGTCGCCTGTGAGAGTGCAGCCGGTAACCATCCAACAACCGTCTCGGCTTTATGATAACCCCGACTCCCTCCAAATCCTCAACTATCTTCATTCAATTATCCCTAAGGACGACCAAGTCCGGACCGATGGAGATCCCTGTCTTCGGGCCCGTTATGCGGCTCGGCTCATCCCTCGGGTAAGTTTAATCTTTGTGTGCTTTTTTTTCCTTTTCTTATTTCCAGTCGGATTGCCGCCTTATCTGTTTGTTTTTTTTTTGTGTTAGCTTCTTGCCTGCATTCTCCCCACTATGATTGAGGAGGCGACCTCTCCTGAGAACAACGTCAAGGCCTTGAGGGAGAAGTATGCGGCCAAGTGTGCCGAACTTGCGGCCAAGGAGGAGGAGCTTGAGGCTGCTAATGCCATCATCACCAAGCTCCGTTCCGACAAGGAGGTGGCTATCCGCAAGGCTGAGCGGCTGAGGGTCGACTTGGCCAAGACGAGCGATGAGATCTTGGCCGAACGGGAGAACGGGATAGAGGAAGGTCGACGGACTTTCCTGAAATCCCCCGCGGGAGCGGTTTTTCTCGAGCACTACCGCAAGGCTGTGGTCGAGGGATTCTGCTCTTCCTCGGATTTTCTCGACGAGCTCGTCCCTTCGGCCGTCGAGTATTTTGACTTTGCCTGCGACACGTGGGAGCAGGCCGTGACCAAGCCCGATTTTTCGGGCAAGATCGATCGCGACGCTGTGAAGCTGACTCTCCCCGATCCCGAGGGTTTTCGGGAAGTTGCCCTCCCTCTTGGCCATGCTTGGTGGAGCGGCCTGGCGGCCAAGGCCATCCACTCGGCCGGGCTATCCTCTCAGCTCGAGGTTCCACCGCTTCCCCTGGTCGGCCCTGTTGAATTTGTCGAGCCGAGTGGCGCGAACTTTGAGGATGAGCCATTCGACGAGGAGATTGAAGTCGATCGGCCTAACGCGGAGCCGATTGTGGAGGAGGGGGGTGCTCGGCCCGAGCCATTCGGCGATGGGGACGAAGATGCCGCCGAGAAGTCGACGGCCGACTCCCGGCGGGCTTAGATCATGTTATATATTTTTCCCTTTTGTTCCTATTTGTACTTTTTCTTTTTGCTCTTACCATCTCATCCTATTTTCCCTCTGTAAAGGATGAGACGACACCGGATGTAATGAATTTCCTTCAATTATAATACTTAAATGTGCTGTTTTCATATCGTCGTCTTCTCGTGGTTATG
>CACSLK010028053.1:7882951-7908945 GCA_902706635.1 Striga hermonthica | reverse complement strand
TTTTTTTTTGCAAAAATCTGAACCGAACTGAACGACGAGCATTTCACCCCAAATAGACTCTCTGCCAAAACCCAATTCATATCTCTCGCCGAAACCCTATCTGCAATTCGCTGCGGATAGCCTTCCCCGGCGACGGCGGGACTTGGCCAACGATCGCCTCTGACCGCTCGTCCCGCCTCAGTCGTCGTACGCCCCAAATTGCTGCGTTTCTCCTGCGTCGCTACCCTCCACTTGACGGCGATTTGGAGTCTCAAGAGGCCGTCTCTTTGGTCGGAGTCCTATCGACGACAAGTAATGTCCTCCCAGCCACCGGCGGACCTTCGATTGGTGTAGGTAAGATGTTCTCTCTCTCTGATTTGCCGGCTTTGGAGTCCCAGTTGGAGGAGGTCGTTTTCCGGCAGAGCTTCGAGGGGGTGGTTGTTAGCCAGAGTACTGTGGTGTTGCTCGGTGGTGTGCAGGCTCGAGGATGGGGGAGACCCCGACTGCTGCGATGTTTCTTTTGTGGCAGTCGGAGTGGATGAATCGTACCACCTACCTCCCTCCCCGTTTCGGCTAGTGGTGTTAGGCGAAGGGGGGCTGGGATCCTGACTCTCTTGAACTCGGCTAGTGGTGTTAGACGGGCTCGAGATGTGCGGGTGGGGTTTGGTTGGTCGATTTTCATTCTGTTGGAGGTGGGTCGATTCTGGAATTGGTTCCGGTTCCGGTTTCGGCTACTGTATAGGCGGTTCTGCAGTTTTGGTAGTGGCTTCTCGGGCTGGGACTCCTTCTTGTGTCGATTGTTCACTGTTGTTCGGGCCTGCTCGTTTGTCGGGGAAGGGTTATATGTTTTAGTTTAGTTTTTTAGTTGTTCTAGTTTTGTATTTTCAGTGTCTTTGTCTGTTTTAGTTCTTGTGTTTTAGGTTTAGGCCGTTGGCCTCGGTTAGCCCGAGTGTGACCTTATTATCCTTTTTGGATCCCACACTCGGGCATTACCCTGTTGGGGTCATCTTTGTGTTTTGTTCTAGTTTTTAGTGTTCTCAAGGATTACCCTTTTGGGGTCGTCTTTGTGTTTGTTTAGTTTTGTTATGTTCCCGAGGATTACCCTGTTGGGGTCGGGTCTAGGCGGTCTGTTGACTGTCCTCCCATTTTTATTCAGCTATTGGCTGCTTGTATTCAGCCGTTGGCTGTTTGTATTCAATCGGTGGTTGTTCCTTTGCACATTTGTGCGTATTTATATAATACATCTATCGTTTCGGGAAAAAAAAAACTGAACCGACGAGAAAATAAACTGAACCGTACCAACTCGCTTGTAATGGTAGCCAATTATCAATTACCTAATATTATCTGTTCGGTATCAGTTTCGAACCCATATTTTACCGAACCGAACCGAATCGATATAGATAAAAAATAAAATTAAATAAGAACTAATTATTAAATATATTATTGTCCATGTGATATTTCTTTTCCTCCTTATGTCTCATCCACTTTCCTTTGCCAAAAATCAGTCTCAACAGTTGGAAAAAATAAATAAATCAAAACAATCACTCCCAACACACTAGATAGATTTAATTCATCATTTTGAAGATTCTTAAGTGACTCTTCAAGCATAGTCATTTGAGATCCACTAATTGCCCCACCGTTGCAGACTACAACGTCAACGTTTGCGAGTATGACTCTTTATTTTGATTCATCACACTCGCAAGTCGACGCCATCGATGTGAGCTAGACAATAGATTTATAATGTTTTTGTACAAATCCATTCAAGGAGTTTAAAAGTATAAAATTTGTATTTAAAAAAAAAAAAAATCAAACTTAAAAGGATTTTAAATCTCTCAATCCAAACGCAATCTTAATGAATGCAGGTAAAATAATGAGTAATAATGCTAGACCAACATGGGGTGTATGTTAATAGGCAGAGCGTAGAGGGTGTTAATAAAAGAAAAATGTGTCAATATGGCCCCCACAAGTAACACAAATGCACATGCTCTAAGAAAAGAAAAAAAAAAAGAAGAATCAATTAGAAATCTTGCATATGAATTAGGTGCTTAGATAGTCTACATTAATTAGTTAAGCTCACTATTTTTTTTTTCAATGATAAATATATTTATAACTGAAAACTCAATATGAGTACACCTGAAGTATCAAATGACACCACCGAGATCAGAACAAAGTCCGGATCAACTCCCCTTAGAGTTACACATGCAACCAAGGGAGTAAGTACACCCATACAGCAAAAAGCTCCATAAAGGTGGCAAAACACTCCATAAAAGAGACTACGAACTAGATGAACCTGGATTGAACTTACACACATCAACAAACAGAAAGACAACAACACAGACCTAATACAAAAGTAGAGTAAGACCTCTCATACACTATGCTAACACACCACACTGACGACTGAACCGGCACACGAGCAACACCCTTCAGCACAATATCCAAAGAGAGCTGCAAATTCGAACCCCAGAGCAAAAAATTGCGGTCACTCGAGCCGCTTAGACATATATGACGAGGAGGCAATTCTCAGTCTAGATCTAGGTTCTTATGGGCATCAACGCCAGAGGGAAAAAAATGAACCCGATTAGCAACGTTGGCATCCCAATGCCGACGTCGCCATGACTAAGAAAGGGAGGGCAGAGTGGGATCCTCCGACAAGAAAGGGAAACTGACTGAAGAAGGATCTCTGAGACACCAGTAGAGCAGAAGAAACTCGCGGCTGGAGGCTACGACTGACGGGACGACGACCCCGACCAAGGTCGACGAGAGAGACAGTGTTGCGGCTACCGCCTCCATCTCGCACCTTCGCAAGGCTTCGGAAGGAGCAGTAGAGATGCCCTCCAGTCCCATCTCGGCCATCGTCGGACCGACAGACACTATAGCAGACTGGTTCAGTGAGGGGTGAGGGCAATTGAAAGCGAGGGTTTCCTGCAAGTTTTATTTGGAGGGAATGGTGCGAAGAGAGGAACAATATGTTTTGATCAATTTTCATTTGGCAGTCAAACTTACAATTTTCCAAGGTTAATTTCATCCTACTTTTTTCACATCAAAATTTTATCATTAAACCATACACTTTTATACAAATTGTCTGTGAATGGTTCAAGGATGAAATACCTTATGTGGGCATTATCACAACCCACACTGATAGTTGAGTCTGACTTTTCTGTTAATAATATTTGAGAAGGGCAAAAAGGCCCATGCCGGTAGATGTTACCCTATTGGTTAGTGCTTATTAGGATTTATAGCCAATATAGAAGCATATCTACAAGTATTGTGTGCATATGAGTGTATTAATTGAAACATTCGATGCTACTGGCGTGTGTGGAGTTTTTGCATCGTGATATGCATACAAACATCCAGTGACTAGCTATTAGTTGGAACATTCAATACTATTAGTGTGGACTTTTGCATTGTAAGGTCATATGTACATATTTGTATACGGGTGTGTGTTAATTTGACGGTTAAAAACCCAATGCAGGTAGCACATATAGTGAAATCCTTTCTCCAACCTACATTGATCACTAATCATGGGATGAAAAATGAGAAAGACTAGCCAAAATGGTGTTAAAAAATGGAGAAATAAACAAAAAAAAAGAAAAACCCAATTTTCTATTTTCTACACAAATAAGGAAAATGCAATGATCCTAGAAAGTTAACTATGGTGGTATGTTTGTAGAAAACTATAAAGGCTCTTAAAATTAGTGAAGAGAAAATTTTCATATTAAGTATAAGTAGAGGCTAGAGCCCTAACATCATAAATGGTTCATACTGTAGTATTAGCAAGTCACTTGTGGTGCACACATTTTTTGAGTACAAAAACTATACAAATCCATAGTGAATAAGATATTGCAGGGGCTCACCCCTCCTATTGTCAATTTTTTTTTTTTTTTTTTAAAAAAAGGACGAAAATTGAAATATCAAATAGTTATATAAAAAAAAAAAAGAGAGTGAGAGAGTATTGGATTCGTTAGATTAGAAATTTAATACCTTACGAAGTCATTCATAACTTAATTTACTGACACATGTCCAAAGTGAATTGGTCTGACGGCTAAAACCCGTGAAGACTCCCATAAGAACACTAGTGTCCCAAAAATAGGGTAAAATTAACCGTTTCGTTATCTCGTTTGTCCAACGTCTTATTTCGTGCCAATTATTGTTCAATTCGAAAAATTAAATTAGAAAATCTATCATTTTTCTTAAGCAAAACTTGATTGAATATTAATCCTTGTCCGATATATATAATTGCCTCCAACAGTAATTGTGCTCTTCCTGCATCATAAATGGATGCAATAACACTAATTTGATTACTCAAAACAATGCATGCAAGATTATTTTGCACGGAGATAAACAGAATATTAATTAAACCATTAAATATATATTATGATTACTGATAGAATATAGCTTCTTTCATGGCTTACACTGAGCACGCAGATCGCATGCTTGATGGCAGTATTGTAATTAAGTTTCAGATAATAAGACAAAAATATAGCTAATAAAATCTCACCAATGACAATAAATTAAATACTATATGGAATTTCCTGGACATGAGATAAATAGATATCCTACTTTTAAGTTTTAATGTTAGTACCATGTAATTTACTTTTTTCTACACTATGGTACGGTTGGATTATTATTTTCACAAGTTCGATATTTAAATTGTTTATAGTTCGACGTATTTTTTGGATATAAATGGACCATATCAAATATAAACGTATAGAAAAATCGAGGCGAAATTGAAAACCGAGCTGCACCATACATTCCATTGTGTTTCCGATTCAACTATTCTAGTGTTGGTAGTTTTTGGTTCGACACAAGTCTGGCGATACAGTTTGTTTGTTCGCCTATTTATTTTTATTTTTTTTAAATAAGTTTCGATTTTGACCAAATAGACAAATTGCCCAATGCATATTTATAATTTCAAATAAATATCATATTTTTTGTGTATATCATTATTTTCTAATTATAACGTTTTAAAATAAAAATATACAATGTTAAATATATTTGACTGACTATTTAATGTAAAATCAAGTGTACCACTTTCCTCATTTGAAGCCCAAATTTATGTAAATTCTATAGAAGTGAGGCAATAAAAAATAAAATAAAATAAATTATGAGATTGAAAGGACAAAATTGAAGTAATTTCTACAAAAAAGGAGCCAATAAAGCACATGGGATAATTAGAGGAATGACTAAACTGAGCAATCAAAAAATTCTATCCGAGACCAAGACGGTAACTTTTACGTTTTACCCACTGTTTTCACTCATAAAATTCAAAATGCAGTGCAGTAATTTCCTATTTTTCAAGTGAAAATGAAATACTTCTATCTTTTTAGTCAACTGCATTTCCTTTTTTCTTATTATTGTGAAAGTGATGTCAGTCAAAGTTTTTTATACTCTGTACAAAAGCTTTTATGTATCCATCCATAGACTAAGTAAACTTTACAAGCTTACAAGCCAAATGTTTTGACCAATCTATATAAGTTTTGACTCTATTAAGGAGATTAATATTTATTTATTTTGGTTAAGAACTAGAAGGTATTTTACAGTATCATATTTATTTGGAGAAATGTTATGGACGAAGATTTGTGTGGTTTGTGAATATAAAAAAGACGAATTAAGGAGAATGAAGAAAATGAAAAAATAAATAAATTAAATTTGAGGCACGTAATAATTATGTTCTCCTTAAAATGAAATTGCCCCGTAAAATATCCACGGTTAATGACAAATGTCTCCAAGATACAATAACTTGTATATAGCAGTACTTCAACATACAAGACTTCGGCAAACACTACTAGTGTTTAAAACTCTCATTACTCAATAAAAAAAATCAAAGAACACAATACGTTATATAATCTTTGAAAATTAGTGCAAGAGCTCTCTAATTTTCCAAGTTATGAATGATATCATGTATGTGGGTATTTATAGATGTAGGAAAACACCTCCAAGAGGTTTAAGTGTCAAAATACATCTTTTGGAACGTATCCGAACAAGAACAGACACATCTAGAGGCCAATAGACACCTTATAGTCACCAAGGGTTGCGACTTTTCGGTGTCCGCAACCAGCTGCGCGCCCGTGCGCTACAAGCTCGTACGAGCTCATACAGACTCAAAATCGAATTTTGTTTTTCCTACTTGTCCACGACAAACCTATCTAGAGTTATATCATGCAAGAAACATGATCATGTCTTGATGGGATTATCCTAACATTCGTCAAAGACAGAATGTTTTACTATGATATAGGATATTATACTAGACCAACTTTAATGGATAATAAAGATATATTGGAGAATAAGTCTACAAATGGGCTAAGACATATGGTATGGGCCAAGACCAACTTGGGCTAAAAAGGTACACTCCCCATATAAAAGGGGGCTAAGGTATGTCATTAATTCATTTTATATCCATTCATTACTACACTCTCATTTACGAGTACTGACTTAGACATCAGAGGCCCGACACCTGGACCCCTCCCGACATTGGGTTCTTGCAAGTCCGGAGGCCGTTCGAGTTGAAGGAGCCCGGGTAAAATCCATTTAACTATTATACTAATCTAATAATTTGAGTTCCTTAAACTCATTGCTTCAACGTTACATTTCCCACGTATACAACTTAGAATTAATTTCTCATTCACCTTAAATGGTTTTGAAAATTTTCTAAGTCTTCCATTTATAAGAAAATGGAATAGTTAAACTGGTATAAAACCAATTTTTTTTTTCGCTTTTTCTAAAAAAAATCTCTCATAGGGGAGCGGTCGATTCTTCTGGGGGAAGCGTTCATTCTTTTTTGGGGAGCTTCATTCTCTTGAAGGGGAGTTTCATTCCAGCATAGGTTGGTTGCATCTTTCGATCAGTGCTATTTGGGGATTTAGGGTTTGTGTGTGAGGATGCCTGAGGAATCGGGGGTCAGCGGAGCCGATGGTGATGCGAAAGATTTGGGAAGTAAACTAAAAATCATTGATTTGTCGGAATCTAGGAATTGTTTTATCGATCTTAAAGACGACCACATCAAAATCAGTGCGGAGGAGTGCAAAAAAAGTTTATTTGGCAAAATCATAGGGGACAGACGAGCTAGCCTAATCGTCATTCGCCGAGCGATGGGTGCTATCTGGCAACTACAGTATCCCATGGAAGTCAAGGAGCTCAAAACAATTTTTTTCCAATTTATGTTCGGGAGCATCAATGATAAGCAGAAAGTTATGGCAGGAACTAATTGGGTCTTCGAAAACCAATACCTGATTCTAGCAGAGTCGGAGGAAGAATTAACAGAGAACCATGGGAAGTTTGCTGATCTTAAGCTTTGGGTGCAGGTAAATGATATTCCTATTAACTGGCTTTGCACCGACGTTGGTTTAAGAGTGGGAAGGATGTTCAAGCAAACCAAGACCGTTACAGTAGTTAAAGCAGGGGACCAAAGAGGAAGTTATCTTCGTCTCCTAGCAATTGTTGATGTCTCTAAACCTCTTCCTGGAGTGGCAAATCTTAGGCTGAATGATACACAAGTCAGAGCGAGCTTTCAATATAAAAAGTTGATTAACACATGTTTTTACTGCGGATTGATAGGTCATTTGGAAAGGGGTTGTGTCAAGAAAATTGAGGATATCGATAAGGGAACTCAGAAGGATGTTCAATATAGAGAGTGGTTGAGGGATATGGACAGTTATGGTGCAAGCAGATTCAGCTCAACTTTTAGCACAGAAAACCCCTCTACCGATTCTCCAAATCAATTGATGACATCAAGTCAGGAAAATCCAGTTGAAGGGACTGGGCATTTATCAGCTGGGAGTGGGATTCAAACTCAACCAGGTAAATCTCCTAGCCTGAAGAACAACTCTACTCCCACCTTAAAGGCACTTCTACCACATGAAGAAACAACAGATGTTGTTCAGCATACCTCGCAGACTGCTCACACCAAAGAATCTGATTTTTCACCTTTGAGAAATCAAAATCAGTTAATGGAGTTGGAGACAGTGCCAGAGCATACCAATATTGTGATGACTGAGGTAGCCCTAGTGGCAGAAATCTCAAAGAGAAAGGGCTGGAAGAGAAAATCAAATGCTTCAACCAACAAAGCTACCACACCAATCACAACTTCCTCTACTAGCCCTACTCAGGAAGAGCCTTTGCCTAGATGGAGGAAGAGAAGTTTAGCTTTAGCTATCATTGAGAATGCAGAGGAAAATCTTGTGACTAGAGGTAACAAAAAGTTTAAAAACACAATTTCAGAGGTGGGGGTGGCCAGCTCTGAGTGGCCCCCGGTGGATCAATGAAGCTATTGATGTGGAACTGTAGAGGGTTGGGTGAACCCTCTATAGTTGCCCAACTCAAGGAGTCTTCAAGACTTCACCATCCTCATTTTGTGTTTCTTTCTGAAACAAAAAATAAAAATAATTTTGTTAAATCTGTCTGTAATAAAATAGGTTATAGAGATAGGTGGTTTGGTTTTGAGCACAGAGGTTTAATTGGGGGCTTGCTTGTATTATGGAGCATGGATGTTGTTATTAAGCAGATTATTAGCAATCATTTTGTATTCAATTAGAAGTGGATAATATAGGTGTGAGTGGTTCTTTTTGGGTTGTTTTTTTTTTATGCTAGTTCTATTAAGAATGAGAGAATCCAGCAATGGAATTTTCTTGAATCTGCTAGATGTCTCTGGGGAGATAAGTGGATTTTGGGGAGGGGGGTGGGGGGATTGGATTGAGATTTGTGATGTTAGTGAGAAAAGGGGAGGGAGATTGAGAGCTGAGAATGAGTTCAGGGGCTTTAATGATTTTATTTCCAGAAAGGGGATGCAGGAGTTGCCTCAATTGGGGCATAACTTCACTTGGGGGAATAATAGAGGGGAGGAGGGTTTTATTGAAGAGAAAATAGACAAAATCTTTGTGTCTTTTGGTTGGCTTGCAGATCACAACAATGCAGAGGTCTCTAACTTTTACAGAAGCTCATCTGATCATAGATTGCTGCTATTGACTGATGATATTGCCAGAGTCAAGAACCAGAGGAGGAGATTTTCTTTTGATAAAAGGTGGTTGCAAAGGGAGGGTGCCCAAGAAGCAGTTCAAGAGGGCTGGCATGCTGATCTTGAAGGAACTCCTATGTCCGAAGTCTCAGAGAAGATCAAAAGCACTAGAGTGGCTTTACTCAAGTGGAGTGCATTATTCAGAAAAGAGCAGATCCAGAGGAAGAATGATTTAACCAACACTTTGGAGCTGATGAGTACTTTGGGCGCAGATAGAGACTGGTTGGAATGGGACAGGCTCAGGAGAGAATTGGATAAAGTTACAAAAGCTAAAGAAGAGTACTGGGCTGAAAAGGCAAGAATTCAGTGGATTAAAGAGGGGGATTCAAATACAAGGTATTTTCATGCCTTGACACTACAAAGTAGGAAACTCAACTCCATCACCAGGCTTGTGGATGACAACAACCTTATTCTGGAAGACAAGGAGGATATCAAAAACCATATTTGCTCCTACTATGAAAGGCTGTTCAGATCTGAGAACTCAACAGGAGATGCAGACATCTTGCACCTCATTTCACCTTTTATATCTCCTGAAATGAATGACTCTCTTACTGCCCCTGTTACAATGGAGGAGATTAAATCAGCATTATTCAGCCTTAATCCTGGAAAAGCACCCGACCTTGATGGTATGAGTCCTTTATTTTTTCAGAAATTCTGGGATGTTATCTCTCATGACTTTGGCCAAGCTATCATTAGTTTTTTTGAATCTGGGCAATTACTGAAGAACTGGAATCACACCCTTGTATCCTTAATTCCAAAGTGTTTGAATCCTATGTCTATCAAGAATTACAGACCAATTAGCCTTTGCAATGTTGCTTATAGAGTTATTGCAAAAATTCTGTCTTTAAGAATCAAACCTTGTCTGGCTAATTGTGTTTCTGAGAATCAAGCTGCATTTATACCTGGTAGACAACTTTTGGATAATGTGGTCATAACTCAAGAAGCCATTCATTATTTGAATAGACTTAGAACTGGAAAGAAAAGTTTTATGCTGATTAAACTTGATATGGAAAAAGCATTTGATAGAATTGAATCGGGAGGTGTCAGAAAGGTTATGCTTAAGATGGGCTTTCATGCCAAATTTGTTAAATGGGTGTGGGCATGTATATCTTCCACTTCTTTTTCTCTGAACTTGAATGGTGAGGTGCAAGGCCACTTTAAAGCTTCTCGAGGTATTAGACAAGGGGACCATTTGTCCCCTTATATCTTTATCCTCATTTCAGAAATCTTCTCTAAGCTTATCTTTGCTGAAGTGAACAGAGGGAGGTTTAAGGGGCTAAGAATTACCAAGAAAAGTCCTGTTGTGTCCCACCTTATGTTTGTTGATGACACTCTAATTCTTTGTGAGGCTGATAGGAGTCATGCCACAGTTCTGTTGGATTTGCTCCACAAATACCAAAATTTTTCAGGGCAGAAAGTCAATCTCAGTAAGTCTTCCATCTTTTTCAGTAAAAACTGCTTGCACTCTACTCAAATAGTCATTTGCCAACTGCTGGGAGGAATTCAAGTTCACAGATCCACCAGATACCTAGGCCTCCCCCTAGGTATTGGTAGGTCTAAGAAGGAATCTTTTGACTATATCATTAATGCAGTCAGAACTAAACTTGTGAGTTGGAAGAACCAATACATGTCCTTTGCAGGGAAAGAGGTGCTCTTGAAGGCTGTCTTGAGTGCATTTCCTGTTTTCTCTATGTCTTGCTTTTGCCTACCTAAAGGCATTTGCAAAGAAATTTCAAGGTTGTTTGCAAGTTTTTGGTGGGCTATTATTGAGCATCATGCTGGTATTCATTGGAGAGGTTGGAGAAATGTTACTGTTCCCAAGGATGGAGGAGTATTGGGATTAGGGATGTTGCCTTATTCAATGAGGCACTCATCCTTAAGCAAATTTGGAGAATCACCACAAATCTCAAATTGTTGATTTCTAGAGTCCTCAAGGGAAAGTACTATCCTAATTGTTCTGTGCTGCAAGCTACAAAGCCTTATAATACTTCATGGCTCTGGTGTAACTGGCTGCTAGTGAAAGACAAGTTCAAAGACCATTTCCATGTGATGGTGAGATCAGGGGAAGGTACAAATATTTGGACTGACCCTTGGATTCCAGGTTTAATGAACAGAATGCCGGAGAAAAATGATGTCGGAGTGAGCCAGGTTACTTTGGTCAATGAGCTGATTGAAGGAGATGGCAGAACTTGGGACAAACAGAAAGTGGAGAATGCCTTCAACTCTACTGATGCAGCTGCAGTGTTGCAAATCACAACTCTTGATCCTCTTTTGAAAGACAAATGGATTTGGGCTCTTGATGACAAAGGTAAATTCTCAGTTTCTAGCTTATATTCATTTCTGGTCATCAAAAAGTTGAGGGAAATGGATGTTGCTGAAAGTAGTGGTTCTGCTGCTATTGAAGAAAGAGTTAGAATCAGAAGCTGGGGTCTTAAAATTAAGCAAAAGCTCAAGCACTTTTTATGGAGATGTTATTCTGATACTCTCCCTGTTAGCATGAATTTAAGAAGAAGGGGTTTGGATTTTAATCCAATTTGTAAAAGCTGTGGGGAAGAGATAGAAACAATAGAGCACATGCTTTTGTTGTACAATAGAGCTAAAAGAATCTGGAAATTATCTCCATTACAATGGGAAAATTCAGCAGCACCTGTTTCTTTCAAGCATTGGTGGTGGGAGGTATGTTCTGTGGACAAAAAGGATATTTCAGAAGCCAGGATAGAGTTATCTACTTACATATTATGGTGGCTATGGAAATCCCGTAACCTGTGGAAGTTTCAAGATACTTGGATGCCAGATCATGCTATTGTTCAAGCAGCTTCAGGTGATTGGCAGGAGTTCAGAAAATGCAGGTCCGAAAGAGAATAGCAGTGAAGTTAGTGGAGGAGATCTAGGTCCTTTCTGGTTCAGTAGTCTATTTTCTAGCTTGTTTCTGTCATCTTCTGGTGCTTAATGGTCCATTTCTTGTAATTTTGAACTCTGCTTGGTTTCATGTATTTGCTATAGGTTTCCAGTTTATATTGCTGCCTATAGTAGTGGTTTGTTCTTTTTTAGTCTAGATCACCCTGGGGGTAGGCTCCTTTGTATTGTTTCTTGATTTTTCAGACTCTGGTCTGTCGGATTGTATATTTTATTCTATGAATGAAATCTATCGTTTTTAAAAAAAATAAAATAAAACCAATTTTTCGATTTAAATAAAACAAAGAATGAAAATATATTAACTAGGATTTATCCATGTCTTCAATTTAAATATATAACTATGTCAACTAAATAAAAAAAAAAAAAAACAAAAAACAAATTAAGAATTGAAAATACTCTAAGTTGCTACTATTGAAAGGCATGCCACACAATTGTTAAGAAAGCAAATAGTGAAAAGTGAGAATACAATTGAAAATATTCTGAAAGATACAGAAGTATGATATATGATTTTTCCCTTAACAAAATAACCGTAAACAAAATATTATAATATTATTTAGTTTATCCTTTTCCACAACAAACTTAGCTAGTGGTTATTGAGTGTGGGTGAGAGAAAAATATAGATGCATTAATGGCGGAACACGACAACCACCACCAAACCTCCCACCCCTCTCCCTATGACCACAACCTCCTCCTGCCGGACCTCCACCTACACCACCGCCCGCCGCCCATCTCCCCCCCGAACCCTAACGCCGACCTCGAAGACCCGGACGGCTCCCCGGCGGGCGCCGCCGCAACCAGCTCCGGCGGCCGGAAGCGTGGCCGACCCCCGGGGTCGAAGAATCGTGCCAAGCCGCCGGTGGTCGTCACGCGCGACGGCCCCAACGCGCTCCGGTCTCACGTGCTGGAGGTCGCCGATGGGAGCGACGTCTTCGGGAGCCTGTCGGCGTACGCGCGGCGGAGGGGCCGTGGCGTCTGCGTGCTCGGTGGCGGCGGCGCGGTGTTGGACCCGACGCTGCGGCAGACGGAGGGGGGCGCGGCGGCGCTGCCCGGCCGCTTCGAGATCCTGTCGCTGACGGGGACGGTGCTGCCGCCGCCGGCTCCGCCGGGATCCGGCGGGCTGGCGGTGTTCCTGTGCGGCGGGCAGGGGCGGGTGGTCGGGGGGAGCGTGGCGGGACCGCTGGTGGCGTCGGGGCCGGTGGTGCTGGTGGCGGCCTCGTTCGCGAACGCCGTGTTTGAGAGGCTGCCGCTGGAGGAAGAGGAGGAGGAGGAGGACGGAGGCGCGGCGGAGGCGGCGTCCCAGTCGTCCGACGTGTCTGCAGGCGGTCTCGTGAACAACGGTGGCGGCGGCGGTTCCATCTTCAACTCGTCGGCGAGTGGGGGAACGGCGGAGGTGGCGGCGGCGCCGCCGCCGCAGGAGAGTTATCCTTTTTCTGGTGATTTGTTTGGCTAATTCACCCTTTTTTTTTATTATTATTAGCAGAAAAAAAAAGAAAAAAGTGGGAACTGATGTCTGGTGATGGTTTTTGATGAATTTAGTTCTAAACATTTTTCTTTTTTATTTATATCAAAGTGGCACCTATGTATGTTTTTGGAAGGGATCAACTTTTTTTTTTTTTTTTTTTTCGAATTTCCACGTTTGTATTTGTGTTCGTTTGAGCTCCTAATTAACTTTTTAAAAAACCTATCCAGAATATGTAACAGATTAGTTCATTTTTTGAGAAATAGCTACAAGTCTATGAATTATAGTTGATATGGTCTGAGACAAATGGCTCCAGTCTTCAGAGAGGTCCTCTTCGATTTGAACGTGGATCTACTGGTTCTGTTTGGTCCAAGTCTGTAAGCTTGACGGTACCTAAAAAAGTGCCGGAATTATGTTACGCATCATGTATCGAATAATGAATTTTGTATCAAAACCTGCTGTAACGGCCTTGATTTTGACACGATTTGTTGCTTGGAAACAAGCTTTTGTTAAGAAATTTCATAAAAATTGAATGCTGAAACGTACAAAATCTGAAAAACACAAATAAAGACATTACAACTTCTAAAATGCAAAGAAAAACTTAGAAACTACTCCCGCTCCAGACCTTAGCGTCGCCGGCACTAACCCAGAAATGCTCCCAGCCTATGGGGTCGTTAAGACAGCATAACGGCGCTAGCCCGTCTTGCCTTAGCGCCGCTAACACCTGCACCTGTGCGACATCTGGTTGTTGCACTTTGATCTTCGTCCGTCGAGCCCGGTTGTACGCATTCTTCAGTCGACGACCCTCATCTGCATCATTCCCGTCCCCTTCAAGAGTGTCCTTGTCCTCAAGGACAAATCCGGAAATTGAACTCGCATGTCATGTAAATTCTCCCAAGTCGACTCCTCTTCCGGCAACCCGTCCCACTCGATCAAGACTTCCCAACAGAAACGACCAGCTTTCTTAACCCTCCAAAGTCCAATGCACATGATGGACATAGAATCAATGTGCCTTCGAAATTCGCTGCCGGTAATCTCGTTTGAACTCTGTGACATCCACTCAAGCTTCTCTTTAGTTGGGACACGTGAATTACCGGATGAATTTGAGCTTCTGTCGGTAGATCAAGTCGATAGGCCACCTCACCTACGCGTTTTACGATTTGATATGGACCATAAAAACGACTTCCCAACTTGAATAGAGCCTTTTGTGATATCGTTTGTTGACGATAAGGTCGAAGCTTCAAGTAAACCCAGTCGCCCAGTTCGAATTGTTCCTCTCTCCGGCCCTTATCATAGTACTATTTCATTCGGTTGACCGACCCGTGCAAATTACTTTTGAGCTCTCGAATCATCAAATCTCGCTCAACTAGCTCACGATCCACTTCATCATTCGGGGACTTTCCCAATGGATAATTAACCAATGTAGGTGCCACCCGCCCATAAACTAATTCGAAACGAGTGAACTTCGTTGAGGCATGATAAGTTGTGTTATACCAAAATTCAGCCCACGGCAGAAATCATTCCCATTTCCTCGTAAAATCATGGACATAACATCTAATAAGATATTGTTCAAGAATACGATTGGTTACCTCAGTTTGTCCGTCAGTTTGTGGGTGATATGCTGAACTCAAAGCCAATTTAGTACCCTGCATTTTGAAAAACTCCTTCAAAAAACTACTCATGAATATCTGATTCCTATCCGATACAATGGACCGTGGAACTCCATGCAACTTCACCACATACTCACCACAAAAAATTTAACTATGGATTTAGCCGTATATGGATGCATTATAGGAATTAAATGAGCATACTTGGTAAGACGATCCACGACCACCATAATTCCGTTGAATCCATTAGACATCGGTAGTCCTTCAATGAAGTCCATGTTTATATCTTCACATATCCTTTCGGGTACCAGTAAAGGCTGTAAGAATCTACCTGGCTTTCTAGAATCCGACTTCACTCTTTGGCAAATGTCACACTTTGCTACGAACTCCCGGACTTCATTCTTCACACCAGACCAATAGAAGGTATTTGATAGCCGTGCCCACGTACGATAAACTTCTGAGTGTCCACCGATCTTGGCTTCGTGAAAATATTGCACAACTTCACGTCTCAACTGATCAGTTTCCGGTACATACACCCAACCTTTATATAGTAACAAGCTGCCATAGACATCATAATCTTGAACCTCCTCCTCTTGGGCTTCTATTTTCCTACGAATCTCATTACAAAAGGAATCTTGAGTATTTTCTTCTCGTAATTGATCCCTTATAGCCCATGTTGGTCCAGAAATGGCTTGAAGTTCGGCTACGTCGGTACGATGAGATAATGCATCCGCCACCGAGTTTTGTCGGCCGGGTCTATAACAAATCTCAAAGTCAAATCTCATGAGCTTTGACACGAACTTTTGTTGCTCCGGAGTTACTATTCGCTGCTCCAACAAATGCTTAAGTGGTTGATGATCCGTCACAATCCTAAAATGCCTGCCCAAAAGGTAAGGCCTCCAAACCTGGACCGCTTCTACCACAACTAGCAATTCTTTTACGTAGACCGACCATCCTATTCGTACACTTCCCAAGGCCTTGCTCATAAAGGAAATTGGTCGATCCTCTAATGTAAGGACGACTCCAATTCCCACATCACTTGCATCCGCATGTACTTCAAACATCGCATCAAAGTTAGGCATTGCCAATACCAGAGTCATTGACATAGCCCCCTTAAGCTTTTCGAATGCGTCTTCACTCTTAGCCGACCATTTAAATCCTCTTTTTTTTTTCATCTCGGTTAATGGTTTAGCAATAGATCCGAAGTCTTTGACAAACTTTCGATAATATCCGGACCAAAAAATCCCCGTAGTTCCGTCAAATTCTTCAGTTTAGGCCACTCTAGCATCGCCTCAATTTTCTTTGACTCCACTTTAACCCCTTCAAAGGATATGATGTGACCCATATACTTCACCGATTCTTGGCCAAACGAGCATTTCGAAGGTTTTATCTGAAACTCATTCTCCTTCAAAATATTCAAAACCACTCTCAAATGCATCACATTCCTCTCAGTTCTTCGAGTACACTAATATATCATCGAAGAACACCAACAAAAAGTTTCGCAAGTAGTCTTGAAATATAGAATTCATAGTGAGCTAGAAAGTGGACGGTACATTACATAAACTGAAAGGCATTACCAGATATTCATAGTGCCCTTGATGAGTCCAGAATGCCGTCTTATGAATGTCCTCTTCTGCCACCCGTATCTGGTGATATCCAGCTCGCAAATCCAATTTGGAAAAATAAAGAGACCCAACCAGCTCGTCCAAGATGTCATCAATGCTTGGAATTGAAAAACGATCCTTTATGGTAGCCGCATTGAGAGCCCGGTAATCAGCACAAAACCTCCACGTTCCATCCTTCTTCTTTGCAAGTAGTACTGGTGAAGAAAAAGGGCTCGTACTATGCCTGATTAATCCCGACTCAAGCATTTCACAAACTTTCTTCTCAATCTCGGTTTTCTGAAAATGAGCATACCTATAAGGATGTATATGTACCGCTTTGGTTTCATCCAACAAGGGAATGCGATGATCGAACTCTCTCATTGGCAGTAGATTTTTTGGATCAGCCTTCACCTCCCCGAATTGTTGAAGCAACTCGTCAATCTCCCGTTGATGTGTTTGCTCCAGATCAACATCCTCCAGTTTATCAAATTTAATGGCAAAGATTTGGCTACACTTCCTCCACAATTTCTCCAAACTCTGAGCACCCACCTCCTTCGTTCCCTCATTAACCCTGATTGATAGCTTAACCAATCCATCACCCTAATGAAATTCCATTGTTCCCACTCTATAGTCCGTAGTAACCAGAACCAATCCCTCAAACCATTGAACCCCCAAAACCACATTCCGAACCTACCAAAAGTTGTGCACACAAGTCGGCCTTTAAGGTGACCCTTTGCATTTTAATCGGCACACCCTGGTAGAACTCCGAACATTTCAATCTTTCACCATTAGCAACTCTCACTTCAAAAGGCTCAACTTTTGCGACATGCAATTTTAACTTATCGGACAACGACAAATTAATAAAGTTATGAGACGAACTGTTGTCGATTAGCACAATTACACGTCGATCACGAACCCAAGCTGGCATCTTCATCGGTTTAGGTCCTTGAGTACCCGCCATTGCATGGACTGATATCTCAGGATCCTCCTTCATCCTCCACTGGTTCATCTTAAAAAATGATCGCCTTTCTTTACACTGATGACCCGGTGTGAACCTCTCGTCACAATTAAACTACAAGCCTTTCTCTCTCTGCCTTTGCATCTCTTCCCAAGATAAACGTTTAACCCCTGAGGAAATTTCTTTTCCATTGCCGGTCAGTGTATTAACTCACAGCCTTTGCACATTAGAAGAAAAAGTTGTCATCGCCTCACTTCTGGTCGATTGACCACACGTAGTGCTGTCAAGTGATCATCACGCATCCGAGTGGCTTTCATGGCGGCACGCATGGTTCTTGGTTTGTCTAGCCTCACCTCAGCTGCCAAAATCGAGCTTCAATCCACCAATGAATGCACCAACAAGTGCTCCCTCCGGCCAATCCCCGAACTCGACTTGCAATTCTTTCAAACTCCTTTTGGTATTCTCGTAAGCTTCCCATTTGTTTGATATATGAAAGAGCTTCGTTGTAGTTATGATAATCCGACACTCCAAATCGAATAATCATTTCTGTTTCGAAGTTCTTCCAACGAATCCGCTTGTCCTCCTTTTTGTATACTCTAGATAGCCATCGCCACTACACATTCGCTTTTCCGTCGAGATAATAAGCGGCATGTTTCACTCTTTCCGACTTGGGTATCCCATTAATCTCAAAGTATTGACAAAGACGATTTAACCACGAATCAGGATCCGTACCATTAAATGTAGAAAGCATCAACTTTGGCCTTTCAACTCGTTTCCTTCCACGGTGGTTTGAACCCCTCGATCGGTTGTCTTAGTCTACTGCAAATTCATTCCGATTTTTGTGATCCCCATCAGATTCGGCTAAACCTTCGTAAGATGATTCCAAATTGTTACCTCTCTTAGCCCGCCGTCCAACGTTTGGAGCATCATCCTCCGAGTCTTTCCATCGTCTGGTTCGTAGATTAGATTTCTTCGCTCATTGCACGCATGCTCTCCTCTATATTATCCATCCTCTCTCGATTTGTCGCCATAATACACAATTAGTAACCCTCGATGAAAGCACCAATATTACGAATCGTGTATTGAATAATGAATTTTGTATCAAAACACGCTCTAACGGCCTCGATTTTGACACGATTTGTTGCTTGGAAACAAGCTTTTGTTGAGAAATTTCATAAAAAGTGACTGCTGAAACGTACAAAGTCTGAAAAACATAAATAAAGACATTACAACTGAAAAGAAACTACTCCCGCTCCCTTAGCGCCGCTAAGGGTTTAGGGGCGCTAACCAAGAAATGCTTCAGCCTCTAGGTTCGTTAAGACAGCATAGCGGCGCTAGCCTGTCTTGCCTTAGCGGCGCTAACACCTGGACCTGGGCAGCATCTAATTGTTGCACTTTGGTTTTTGCCCGTCGAGCCCGGTTGTACGCATTCTTCAGTTGACGACCCTCATCTGCATCAAATTACTCCGACACAAGACCCTCCGACGCCCAAGTCAATGTCTTGGAGTTTAAGAGTAACTTAATTGCAATAAATGTAATAGTGATTGTAATAAATGAATCTTACCTACCAACTGTGGAGTTTGCAATAAAGTCGTTAATTGTAAGGTCTTTCCTTTCGGAACCATAAGTCCCCGAACATATATCGACTGGGCGTGACTTGATCAATGCTCGGCCTTATGGACTAATAATCGTCGCTCAACGTGATCATCAAGGGTCGATACCTGAGCTAGTTGGCACAGGGTCGGTGCTCGAGCCTTAATCCGCGATGTGTCCTCAAATCGGGCCGGTTCGACCATTCGCACGGGTCGATCCTCGACACTCTCCCATTCCAGTTCGACCCTTGACACCGATTCGATCTCTTTAGCCGATCGAGGGTAGGGTCGAGACTAAGGGTCGACATTCAACCCCTCTAGCCGGTCGAGGCTAGGGTCAATGCTTGACCCTTCAGGCTGGTTGACCCCCGTGTCCTTTTGGCTTGCTTAGATCTTAAAGTTTATTCTACCCCAGTTTACGGGTCATTATCCGATCGAGTCGATATTAATATCTCTTTTTTTTTGTCCGGAACGATGGGAATTCTCATAGATAATAAGTTCAGAAGTACAATTGTAGAGCTAACTAGCTCCAATACTGACACAATGGGAGCACCACAGTGAATGTGTGCTAGACTGCAAACTAAGAAAACAAAACCCAATACAAACTACTAAGAGGTAAAGGCAAATACATCCATTTGAGATCTTTACTCTAACAACTCACAGAGGAAAGAAAGATCAGATATAACTACAACAAGAACAAAAAGAAACAAACTCAACCAACTGACCAAAGGACCTAACCTTCATTTGTGCCTGTCTGCTCCAACCATTCAGAAGTTCAAGGGGGAGAGTTGCAGCCCAAAAACTCCAGCCAATCAGCCAAGGCCAATTTTATTACCTCAGCTTTTGATCTCCAGACTTTTTGAAAGAGCCATAGATTCCTTGTTTTCCTTATCCACCACAAAATGTATGTGGATAGCAGTATTCTGTGTTCTGAAGTCTCTTTCTTGTTCATTGAAGCAAACCACCACCACCAGTCCCTAAAGCTGTGTGTGTCTGTCAAAGAAACTCCCCAATCCACTGGTGCAAGTTTCCATATCAGTTTTGACCTGGGACATTGGAAGAAAATGTGCTCTATGGTCTCTGGTGCTTCACCACAGTTGTGACATATATGATCAACAAGTAGGCCCTTTTTTTTTCAGATTAACTCCTGTTGGCAGGGAGTTTGAGAAGCATTTCCAGATCAGGTGTTTAATTTTCCCTTTTATCTTCAGTTTCCAGCATCTTTCCCTTGCTGCCTTGTCTGTGATTGCAGATTTGTTGCCTTCTGCTCTGTCCATCCTCAAAGTTTTGTGAAGCATTAAGTGATCATATGCCTTTGCCACTGAAAATTGGTCCTTCCCTCTTCCATTCCAGTACCATCTATCCTTCTTGAGAGGATGAAGTGTGTTGATGCTCAGGATTGCAGCAGTTTCAAATTCAGAGAAAATTTCTTTAATCAATTCACAGTTCCAGGTTCTGCCATTTGCATTGATGAGCTCAGAGACATGAGTGACTGTGTGTCTTTGCTCAGAATTTCCAACAGGGACACCATTAGGCAAACTGGGGATCCAAGGATCTGTCCATACTCTAGTGTTCCTTCCATCAGGAACTTCCTTTTTGAATTGATCTTGGTATTCCACTTTCACTTTCATCCAACAATTCCACATCCAAGAGGAGCTTTGAGATTTGTGAGCTTCAAAGATATTACCTTTAGGAAAATATCTTTTATTAAGGATTTGACTCACCAACAGGTTTGGATGTGTAGCAACTCTCCAGATTTGTTTAATGATCATAGCCTCATTGAAGAGAGAAACATCATGAAATCCTAAGCCACCCCAATGTTTTGGTGTTGTCATAAATTTCCAGTCCTTCCAATGGATACCTGATTTCTGGTCATTGCCTGAGCTCCACCAGAACTTGGCACAGAGTTTTGATATCTCCTGACAAAGGCCTTTGGGAAGGCAGAAGCAAGGCATAATGAAGACTGGCATAGCATTCAAAATTGATTTGATAAGGACCTCTCTCCCAGCTGGAGAGGTATTTGTTTTTCCAGCTTATGAGTTTGGCTTTGACTGCTTCAAGAAAAAAACTGAAGGATTCCTTCTTGGATCTTCCAATTCCCAGGGGCATGCCTAAGTATCTTTATGAGTTGTGCACTTAATGCCATTCAAGATGTGGAAGATAATCTGCTTATCTGAGGGAGGAGTATTCCTGCTGAAAAAAGCTGTGGATTTATCCAGGTTGACTCTTTGACTAGTGAACAGTTGATACTTGTGAAGGATTTGGAGTAGGCAAACAGCTTGAGAATGTGTTGCTTCACAGAGGATTAAAGAATCGTCAGTAAATAGAAGATGAGTGAGCTCTGTGCCATTCCTCACAAGTTTCATTCCTTTAAAGTTCCCCTGTCTGACTTCATTGCCAATAAGCCTTGAGAACATTTCAGAGACAATTATAAAAAGATAGGGGGATAGAGGATCTCCCTGTCTTATTCCTCTTATAGGCTCCAGATAACCACACATATCCCTATTGATATTGAATGAGAATGAAGCTGTTGAAATACATGAGAAAATCCATTGCACAAAAGAAGAGTGGAAACCCAGGCTCAAAAGAATTTTAATGATGTTATTCCACTTTATTCTATCAAAGGCCTTCATCATATCTAACTTTAAAGCCATGTAGCACTTATTTCCTGATCTATGCCTATTTAAGAAATAGATAGCCTCTTGAGCCACAATCACATTATCAATCAATTGCCTTCCTTTGACAAATGTTGCCTGACTATTGTTGATGAATTTACAAAAAAGTGGTTTCAGTCTGTTAGCAAGAAGTTTGGAGACTATCTTGTATGTAACACCACAAAGGCTAATTGGCCTGAAGTTGCTCATCTCAGAGGGATTAAGGCATTTAGGGATCAAGGTTATCAATGTATGGTTCCAGTTTTTAAGCATTCTACCAGATTCAAAGAAGCTGAAAACAGCTGCACATAGGTCTTGCTTAATGATGTCCCAGTAATTTTGAAAGAATTTTGGGGACATACTCTCTACCACTCGTGAATTATGATATTATCTTTAATTGTTTGTACTCTTTCTCCAAATTTTCCTACATAACTTACATTACTAAATGAACCCTTTTATGCAGTAATTTTTTTTTTTTCGAAACGATAGGAAATATTATATAACAAAAATGCACAAACGTGCAAAGTACACAACCCCTAGCTGAATAATACAGCCAACAGCTGAATAAAACTGGGAGGACAGGTCATAAGACCGCCTAGAACCCGACAAGCAACGCTAGAAAGAAACTCAAACAACATAAACACAAAGCCCTAACTATGGAACGACCTCCAACGAGGTGATGTGGAACGACCCCCAACGAGGTAATGATGTTCAAGTAATTAACTACATGGATTTTTAATGAAATTAATATAATTTAAATTATGATATCCTAAAAAAAAAATATAAAATATAAAATAAAATTATGATATTCTACGAAATAAAATAAATAAAAATATGATTTTTTATAACATAAGTATGCAGTACGCTATATAAGAATAATGAATCGATCAGCTTAAAAAACAACATAAATAAAAATATAATATTTCATAACATAAATATGTAACTTCGTTGTATAAAAATGGTAAATCCATATATCTTCCTAATGGTTAGTCGAGTCAATTTGCATAATACATATTCATTTGGCTGAAGGAGAAAAATTAATAAAACATGTTAGTAATAAATGTGCATACGATATAAATATTTAAAAAATTGAGCAGGAAAAATTGGATATAGAGTGATCAAAAGGGCACAAGATTATATATAGTTCATGTTGGATACTTGGTGTGAAAGTACACGGGAATCCTACGAACTGATATGTATTCTTCAGTTCTCACAAATAATCTAAAAAAAAAATTACAATTGAGCTGAAAAAATAAATTACAACTGAAAAACGGAAAGATTTTAGCCGAAGCGAGTAAACTCTTTCCGCAAGAAGAATACGCCCCGTGTGTTGCTAACGGTTCAGGCGTAACTTCCACAAAGATACAACGGCAAACGTCTCTAAATCTGTAGCACACCAGATTTACGAGCTCCGGCGAACTAGAACGGAGTCGAGAATTGAGCACTTTAAAAATTAAAGGAATATCATAAAACAATAGAAATATCACTTGTTTCTTCTCTTTTGATATTTTTATGTCCGGTATTTGGACATATATCTATCTTTTCGTTCCTTTCTCTTTTCCTTTCTTTCCTCTCTTTTTCTCTTCTTCGTGTGTTTCTCCTTCTGCCCGAAAGGGCTATTTATAGAGTAGAGAATGAAATAAAAAATATTTTTTTTATTAATAATACAACTGCAAAGTGGACAAATGGGCGGTGGCATGTGGGAGAGATGCACCTCCCCACTACTCCATTATTCTAACAATCCCCCACAAAAGAGAAAATAAAGAAATACACATATTTACTGATTCTTGTGTTCAATCCTCCCAAAACTCTATTGCATCAGAAAAGGTAGCTTTTGGCTTTGAACCTCTCTTAGTAAACATCATCGGATGTACTGGCGGCCTAGTGGACATAATTCCTTGAACTATTCATCCATAGTGTACACCTAGACAATGACATTCACACAATATAGTCTTAACTCCATTTCGTTCTAATGTTGTGTCCGTTTTGGCCATGAACATTACAATGGATTCATAAGTGTTTACATTTGAAGCGGCCCTCACTTCACACTTATATAGGTGACCTCCCTATTAAGAGTATTCTGTATTACTCCACCTTTACAAGGTTAGGGATTCATTAGAAGTCCATATGACTTACCCTCACCACAATCAACAGGTAATTTTGCACTTGAAGTGCTCTAGGGAATAGCTTTGGACATTCATATGTTCCAAGTGCTCGACTGAATTTTCATAGCTTAGTTTTCCCTTTGAACCAAATTTGTGGGATCTCCGCTCAGCATGGTAGGGTTACCACTATGATCATTTTTTACATTGTGGATTTTTAAGCTCATTCCCTCTTGCAAAACAGTCAAATTGATCTCTATTCAATCCTTTCGTCAAAAGATCAACCAAATTTTCCTTAGACTTCACATAGTCAATGAAAATAATACCATTTGTGATCAATTGACGTAGGATACTATGTCTACGACGAATATGTCTAGACTTACCGTTATACAAGTTGCTTTGCGCCCTACCTATAGCAGCTTGGCTATCACAGTGAATCATCATAGGCGGCAAAGTCTTATCCCAACATGGAATATCGGATAAAAAATTTCTAAGCCACTCGGCTTCTTCACCAGCTTTATCTAAAGTGATGAACTCCGATTCCATCGTTGACCGGGCTATACACGTTTGTTTTGTGGATTTCCACGAAACTGCACCTCCTCCAATACAAAAAACATATCCGCTAGTGGAGTGAGAATCTCTCGAATCTGATATCCATCTTGCATCACAATACCCTTCAAGTATAGCTAGGTATCTCGAGTATTTTAACCCGTATTCAAGGGTGTACCTCAAGTACTTAAGTACTCTTCTCAAATCATTCCAGTGCTCATGACTGGAATTGCTTGTAAATCTGCTCAACTTATTCGTCAAGTACATCAAACTCCCTATTATCCGTGAATATTCCAACTGAGCCACTGGTTGCCCATTTTTGACTTCCAGATTATATTGAGATCAAGGGGTGTCTTACACCTAGACTGTGCACCGTCGTAGGTATCAAAATTCTTGAGCACTTTCTCTACATAATGAGATTGTGACAAGACAATTCCATCTTGGGTTCTGATAATGTTTATTCCGAGAATAACATCAGCCAAACTCATATCTTTTATGTCGAAATTTTTTTTCAACATTCTTTTCGTATCCATGATCACTTTATGGCTACTCCCCATGATCAACGTATCGTCTACATATAGACATACAATTACAAATGTATTTGATGTACTCTTGACATAAACACATTTATCACATTCGTTGATTTTGAAATCATTTGTCAACATCACGTCATCAAATTTCAAATGTCATTGTTTCGGAGCTTGTTTCAGTCCGTACAAGGATTTGATCAATCTACACACCTTTCTCTCTTGTCCAGGTGCAACAAACCCTTCAGGTTGTTCCATATATATTTCTTCTTCAATTCACTATTCAAAAACGCCGTTTTGACATCCATTTGGTGAATCTCAAAATTGTGCACACCAGCAATCGAGAGAAGCACTCTTATCGACGCTAAACGCGTAACAGGTGAATAGGTATCAAAGAATCATACCTTTCCTTTTGTTTAAAGCCTTTGACCACCAAACGTGCTTTAAACTTGTCAATCGATCTATCAGCTTTATATTTCTTTCTTTAGGATCCACTTGCATCCTAAAGGTTTACAACCATCAGGGACATCAACCAACTCCCAAGTATGATTTTGCATAATGGACTCAATTTCGCTATTTACAGCTTCTTCCCAGAGGGTCCATCTGGGCTGGACAGAGCTTCCTTAAGGGAACTCAGTTCATCGTCCAACATGTACGTAATAAAACCAGGTCCAAACTGTTGGAACCCATGAGGATCTAGATATGCACAAATCACGGACAAACATTCAACATAAACCTATGCGCAGCGGATCTAAAGGTTTGATGAAAAAAACTTACTGCTTAAAATTTATGTAGATCTGGCTGGCCCGAACAGTTGACCGCAAATCAAATTTTCTCGGAATCAAACAAACTTGACCAATCCAGAAAGCTGACGTCACGGAGAAGTCAACGGCGTTGACCGATCAGAAATCGGAGGTCTCACGCGCTCACACGCGCGCGATTGAGCTTCAGCTGCTGGAACCTCCCGGTGACGCGTGACGACGCGTGCGGCGGAGTCCGGCGGCAATCTCGACGGCGATCTCTTCGTCTCGTCGTCC
>CACSLK010028053.1:7861315-7878323 GCA_902706635.1 Striga hermonthica | reverse complement strand
TTACGGGTTAAGAGCACGCAATAATTAACTGAGGCCTAGTTCGTTTACGACGATCAATATAAAACGAACATCCCTCTATGGGATCCTGTTCAATACATAAATGTATCAGCGCAACTAATCGGTCAAGACAAACCGTACGGTTGACACTACAACCGTTCTGATGGGTTGTTCAATTCAATCTAGGTTGTGAACCAACGATTCTTGTTTCGCAAGTAACTGATATAGTGATCTTCGGTACGCCCAATGACGACCCAGTTATCTACATGCAAAACAACAGAACGTGGAACTTATTTAACCAAACATAATTCTCATTCATCAAGGAATAACAAGTGTAATATCCACTAAAGCAAAGCTTAAGTATATAACACCAACACAAACGTTTTAGCCGTCTTTATCCTTTTACTATGTCTCGGTTTTTCATTAGTACCCTCTGGTACAGAACCACTAGCAGTTTCATATGTTCGTTTACTAGAACTAGATTCTACCCTTTCTTTCAGAGGAAAAATATTCTCAAACAATATGGCATTCCTCGACTCAATCGTGGTACCAACAGATACCTCTGGATTTTCTGATTTATGAACCAGAAATCTATATGCCACACTATTGTACGAATATCTAATAAAGATACAATCAACCGTCTTTGGTCCGATTCTTACTTGTTTAGGTTCAGGTACTGAAACCTTAGCCAAACACCCCCACACATTCAAGTATTTATAAGACGGCTTACGATTTTTTCACATTTTGTAAGGGGTCTCATCTTTCCCTTTAGGTGGTATTTTATTCAGGATATGATTTGCTGTTAAAACAGCTTCCCCCCACATGTTCTGTGGTAATCCTGAATTAATCAACATGGCATTCATCATCTCTTTAAACGTACGGTTCTTGCATTCAGCAACACCGTTCGACTGTGGAGAATAGGGGGCTGTCGTTTGATGAATTATGCCATATTCAGAACATATTTGTTCAAAAGGAGCTACGTACTCCCCACCACTATCACTTCGGATTGTTTTAATCCTTTTGCCGAGTTGATTTTCAACTTCGGTCTTATAGACTTTAAATGCTTCCACAACCTCATCTTTGCTTCTTAACAAATATAAGTAGCAAAATCTTGTGCAATCATCGATAAAAGTAATAAAATACTTTTTACCCGTTTTTGTTTGCACACTTTTCATATCACATACATCAGTATGGATCAAGCTTAATGGTTCAGTACTCCTTTCCACCGAGTGAAAAGGCAACTTAGCCATTTTTGCTTCAATACAAATTTTACATTTCTTATGTGATTTGATTTTAGAATTAGGAATTAACTCTAAATTCATCAATCATTTAATTGCATTTAGATTTACATGTCCCAATCTAATATGCCATAAATCAGAGCACTCGACGGTATAAACAGAAATAGGCTTTTCATTATCATTGTAAACGGTTACACGGCTCACAGCCATTACATTCATTTTGAACAAGCCCTTGTCGAGATAACTACGACCAAGGAATTTTCCAAACTTGCTAAGAATAAACTTCTTAGCATCAAACACCAGCCTAAATCCATGCTCAACAAGAAGAGATCCAGAGACCAAATTTTTGCGAATGTCTGGGACATGCAGAACACCCTTAAGCTTCAACTCCTTTCCAGAAGTGAGCTTCAGCACCACTGTGCCAACTCCAGCCACATCAGACGTGGAGGAGTTTTCCATGTGGAGTTTCCGACCCTTAGCAGGAGTGTATTCAGAGAACACCTCCTTATTGGAACACAAATGGCGAGTGGCACAAGTATCGATGTACCACTCCCTTGGGTTATCCACCAAATTGGCTTCAAACACCACAACCGACATATTAAAGTCGGTCAATTCACCCGACACAGGGCCGTGTTCAGCAACGAGGGCACTCGGTTGCCCTTTCTTTGGCCCAGCCTTCTTTGGCCTCTTGCAGCCTTTCGCCATATGGTTTGACTTTCCACAGTTGTAGCAAGTGCCAGTAAACTTCCAAACCTTGGCGGGCTGCTTCCCTTTGTTAAGGGACTTTCTCTTGCTCCAGCAAGTTCGCACGAGCCTCTATCATTGGGGCTTTCCCCAATGAATTAAGGTTGTCCTCCTCAATACGAAGACGAACCACTAGATCTTCAAGACACATCTCCTTTCTCTTGTGTTTGAGATAGTTCTTGAAGTCCTTCCAGCCTGGCGGCAGCTTTTCGATCACAGCCGCTACTTGGAATGACTCGCTCAAAGTCATCCCTTCAGCATGAATATCATGCAAGATCAACTGGAACTATTGCACTTGTGACACGACAGTCTTCGTGTCAACCATCTTGACGTCAAGAAATTTGCCGACGACGAACTTCTTCGCCCCGGCATCCTCAGTCTTGTACTTATTTTCCAAGGCAGCCTAAAGCTCTTTGGCAGAACTAACAGAACTGTACACATTATACAACTCGTTACTAAGTCCATTCAGGAAATAGTTCCGGCAAAGGTAATCACCTTGCCCCCAAACTTCGTACGCAGCGCGTAGTTCAGCGTTGGATTCATTTTCAGCAACAAGAGGGGGATCATCCTTCAGATTTTTTGCCAAACCTAAGGTGGTTTGGTAGAAGTGCATCTTCTGCTGCCACCTCTTGAAGTCAAGCCCGTTGAAGTTTTTGGGTTTTTCAGCAGTCGGGACCTGAACAACAGATACAGGATGATAATGCTGAACAGAGTTGTTGATCGGCTGCTGAGAGCTGGAACCTGCTCCGGTGGAAGCCATCAGTTCAATAGGACAAACTATTCTTCTTGCGGTTGTTGGATACTTGGTATGAAAGTAGGGAATCCTATGAACTGATATGTATTCTTCAGTTCTTACAAATAATCTAAGAATAAAAAATTACAATTGAACTGAAAAAATAAATTACAACTGAAAAACGGAAAGATTTTAGCCGAGGCGAGTAAAACTCTTTCCGCAAGAAGAATACGCCCCGTGTGTTGCTAACGGTTCAGGCGTAACTTCCCCAAACATACAACGACAAACGTCTCTAAATCTGTAGCACACCATATTTACGAGCTCCGGCGAACTAGAACGGAGTCGAGAATTGAGCACTTTAAAAATAAAAGGAATATCATAAAACAAATAGAAATATCACTTGTTTCTTCTCTTTTGATATTTTTATGCCCGATATTTGGACATATATCTATATTTTCTTTTCTTTCTCTTTTCCTTTCTTTCCTCTCTTTTTCTCTTCTTCGTGTGTTTCTCCTTCTGCCCGAAAGGGCTATTTATAGAGTAGAGAATGAAATAAATTCTCTTTTTATTTATTAATAATACAGCTGCAAAGTGGACAAATGGGCGGTGGCATGTGGGAGAGATGCACCGCCCCACTACTCCATTATTCTAACAATTCACTCATAGAAGAGAATTCGTAAGCTTGTAAAATAGTTCAACTTTTTCCTACAACTCTTATGGAGTGAAAAAAGCTTCTAACTCCCCATTTAAACAAGATATGTTAAGACAATATTAGTTTCATATTCACCTAAAATTAATTTAGAAAATATTCTAGGTCCTAATCTACATCATTTTTTTTTCGAAACGACAGAGGTAACTTTTATAAAACTCAAAGCGAACAAAGTTCGAATACAGGACACATAGTCCAATCGAGAAAGAGAAAAATAAGAGACATACCAAATGTGGTCTAGAGCCTCAACAATACAAATCCACCAAATGAGAAAAAATCAAGAGTTTTAGCTTCCTACTACTGCTAAAAGCCTAAAAACGAAGACTAAACTGAATCAAAACAAACAACACAACCAATACATCAAAAGACTAAAACAGCAAAAGAAGAGCAAGCTAGGAAGCATGAGCGAAGTCAAGCCAATCATTCTGAGCCATCTTAATCAATGTGGGCATTGGTATTAAGGTTTTTTTTTGAAAAAATCAGATATTCCTTGATTTCCCAAGCCACCAAAACGTATATGTAGTGAGTTGGATTCGTGCTTCAGCCACTTCATTATGATCAAGTGAGCATACTTGATACCACCAAACCTTAAAAGTATCAGTGCTGCTTGACAGACCATCCCATTGCACTAGGGACAATTCCCAAAGTCTAAGTTCTCTTGAACAAGAAAATAGAACATGCTCCACTGTCTCCATAGCCTCACCACAGATAGAACAAGTAATATCCACATCCATCCTTCTCTTCTTCAAATTTAGATTAACATTTATCCATTTAAAAAATGAAATTCACTTAATAACTTTATCAAAATATGGTCAACACCATGATTATTCCATCGAAAATCGAATTAATTAATCTTTTTCATAATCATTTTGGTGTTTAATCTATTTCATAATCATCATAAAATCATCTTTCTCTACTATTCCTCGTAATTGTGTATAAAAAAAAAAATTAAAAAAAAAACAATAATCTTGATTTCCATAAAAAAGAAAAAAAACCAGTTTATAACTAATCAATTCATAAAAAAACATCTCTGCTCCAACTTTTCTTTTTCCAGCTAATTAAAGAAAAAGTTAAAAAACAATATTGTGTATTTTTTTGTTAGCATATTTTGCGTTTTTAAGGTTTTATTTAATTTCTTTGAGTTTGTCTTTTAGTTTTTCCGGTCCATTAAACTGATTTTGCTCGTTTTTGTGTTTTAATGTTATTTGTGTATTTTTTTTTATTTTTCTTGTCTATTTTTATATTTTATTTTGTAAAAAAATATTACCCGGATACTTTTGTCGAGAATTCACCGGAACGAACTTCACACATCTCGAGGAACGCAAGCTGAGACGGTCGGACACCCATGGCCTGCAGACCTCGCACCAGCTGTAGCCAGGCCGCTCGCGCGTGCGTCGCCCAGGCAGCGCGCCAATCGCCCACAGACGACTTTTGTTCTCCGCGACTCGCGGACCTATTAAAGACCTTGAAATGATGAACCTCGAACTTTGAACACGAAAAGAACATCCCTGGAACCTATTCGAATAGCTCTCGGACACCAAAAACCTTATTGTAAATAGAGTTTCGTAGGATTTTTCTCCATTCTTCCTTTTCATTTGCTCTCGGATTAATGGTGCCGGAATCATTGAGAACAAAGCTTGTAATTCGAATTGCGATTGTAAGTTTTCAATTATCTATTATTATTGTTGTTAATTGATTTATGTTCTTTGGTTTGATTAACATGAACTTCGATTTGAGCATGAGGTAAATCATCAACCTAGGCTGGGGATTTCGATTTTCGTCATGATTTTGTGATGAATGTGTGGTGTCATACATGTTCGAAGTGCTTCATTAATTTGATTAGTTGTTTAGTCACCGTCTAGTATAAATAGATAACCTAGAATCTGGAAGAAGCTAGGGTATCTGACCTGATATAGCACATAAATATTGCTAGGTTAGCTCGGTTTGTAAACCGAAGATTAGCTAGGTCGGTCGGGTTAGAAGAAATAAGGGCTCATGCTAATGATGAGCTCGGACAGTGTAGATATGTTTATAGCATGGATATCAAGGAGCTCGATATATGATAGCTCAGACATATACCAACCCGTAAATATGATCGCTCAGATATATGATAACTCGTATAAATGATAGTTCGATCTTTGAGGAGCTAGGTAACTGACTTGAATGTGGAGCAGATCGACCTACACAGCAGGTTGAATCCAAGTTGTTGACAAGGGACACGTGTAGGGTCATAAATAAAGTAGATAAACAATCGTATGGATATGAATAGAGCTAAATAATTGACTGGCAGACCTACGGGTAACCTAGTAATCGACAGGTAGCCCTTTCGAACAGACGGGGCAGCCGGGCCGACCTTCGAGCAGTCGGGTAGAGGAGAGACATGTTCAAGAACCTAATAATCTTTTATAAATAGGTAAAATTGAGAAAAGGTAAAGGTTAATCACATTTTATGCGCAGTAAGCTTTCAGTATATTTCCATACAATTTTTCATATCAACTTTACTGACTTGATCATCGGGGGTTTAACACCAGAAACACCTCATGGCTTCTTTACAGGTCTTCGGGGAGCAAATTGGTCGAGGGACTTTGGAGAGCTGGTTTAAAGTGCAACTGTACATCACGACCATAATGCGAATATGGTAGACGTGTTCGTAACTGTATCGTATGGGTTCATTGACTGAAGTATGTGTTTGTCTATGTCTGAACTTGTGTTCGTAAAAGTATCGGAGATGGGCCTCTAAGCTTGTGCGTACTCTTAAGCTTGCTCGTTTATGTCCAATCTATTGTTACGAGAGTTATTTGTAGCAAAGCACTAGGATTTTAGGTAAGGATCTCAGTCATTAAATTGAGCACTAATACATTTGACATATATGTAAGAGTTGAATCGATTATTCCCGGCTTCTAGAACTTCTTATATTTATCTAGTGATTATATTTTTATTTATTCGTTGTATAATTCTTCATAGTTTTTTTTAGATAATACCTGATAGTGATTAGAATATTTAGAACTTATAATTCCAAGCTGCCTTAGTCGAGAGATCGATCCAAGGTTAGGATTCATTTGTACACGGTAAAAATATAATTTGCTACAACGAAAACCAATAATATAAGTTAATTAGCTAAACAAATAACCAAAATCGGATAACTCACCTGCGCCGGCTGCCACAGCCACCTTCGCCGTACTCCCACCCATTGACGAGTTAAAGAAGGAACTGCCTCCGCCTCCGCCGATGTCGAGAACATCCGTCGATGTATCGGAAGACTGAGACACCGCCACTGCCATGCCGAAGCAGCCTCTCAACCACCACGTTCGTGAACGATGCCACCACTAGCAGTCCCACCCGACCGAATTGTGTGGATTACTACTCGATTTCACAACCAAATTCTCAATCGCTCACAAAAAACTTGGCCATCAAGTATAATTCGGTGTACAGGTACAAGTAAATCACTCACACGAGTTAAACAGGCTCAATTTTATAGGTCAAGTCCAATAGTATAATTATTCAATTCAATAACTTTGTAAACTATAGTAGTGAGAATCTCGTGCGATGCACGGGGATTTCGTAACTTAAAATATTTTTGCAAAACTTTATTTTAACAATGTATTAGCCCGTTTATCCCTTTATATTAATATACATAACATTTTAATAGATATATTTATTTTTTTTAATACAAAAATAATAATAATTTGACATATTTTGGTTCATCATAATACTCAAATATTATTTTATTTAAAAATTTACTATCGTATACTGTCAATATTATTTATAACATTTATAGAAGTTATATTCCCTTTTTATGATGATAAATATTTAATGTATATTAATATTATTTATTGATGTGATTAATTTTAAAATATATAAGTAAATCTAATGTTTGTTAGGAATGTGATAGATCTTGATATGTTAGGTACAAATATATGATATAGTGTACAAATATATGATATGAATATCTTGAGATACAAAATAAATTTTTATGTGATTTATTACCTTAATAAATCGGCCGCAATTATCTAAATTGTATCTTTACAACATACCATAAAATATTTAAATAGTTTCCAGAATTAGTAAACAACATTTTTTTTTCGAGAAATAGTTACTATTCAAACATTTTTATATAGATATAGATTCCACTACTATTTAATATTCAATTGAAATAATACACCCCACTCCGTTTGTCTCAAAAAGAATCAGAAATTTGGAACCTATTTTCCCCCCACGGCGATAAGGTGCTAAAAGATCCATCCCATAGTATTTAACATCCAAAAAACTGCCAAATAAAATGCATCCCATGCCGAAAGACTTTTTTATGGAGTTCTTTTATTCTAGTAGATTTGATGAGATATAGATAATTCGTACTTATAAATGACATTGATATAAATATTTATAAAACATAAACAATACGATAGTTCTGTGATTTTATTATGTCTTTTTTTTCGAAACGATAGGAATTCCATTCAACATAACATATTTACAGTCCAGGAGACTAAATAGTCCCAATACAAAAGAAGAGATCATCGATCAAGAACAAAATAAAATGCAGACTGAGGGCAAGAAAACAACTAGAGTCCCTCAGCTACAACAACATGATACAAAAGAAATTAATTCCAGTTCAAGCAAGTAAACAACAAGCTAAAAGTGCTTCAACCACTGAACCAATGCGGACCTAGTTGTGACACTTTAAGCTAAACAGAAGAATCACTCCTTGCCATCCTGAATACCATCCAATGTTTCCATGTTAATTTTGCAACTTCCACTTCTGGCATTAGAGTTTGTTGGAATTTCCATAAGTTCCGATACTTCCAGAGCCACCACAAAATGTAGGTGGACAACTGTAGTCTATCTTCTGATATTTGCAGGCTATTGATGGAGCAGGCATTCCACCACCACTCTTTAAACTTCACAGAACCTGTGGGTAGATCATCCCATTGAATAGGTGGCAACTTCCATACATTTTTAGCTCTGGAACAGGACAGTAGAAGGTGCTCAATTGACTCCTCAGTGTCCCCACATAAACAACAGATTGGATCCACTGCCATACCTCTTCTATTTAAATTTACTCCTACTGGTAATGTATTTGTGTAGCACCTCCAGAGAAAATGCTTGAGCTTCCACTTCACATTTAACTTCCAGTTTCTGAGTCTTACCGGGGAAAAATTCAAAACTAGTCCCACAGGTATAGGGGTGTGACATTTTTTGTCCCAACGTAATGCAAAAAATATAAATAGTCCCACAACTTTTAAAAAATGATCAAAAGTATGACTTTTTGCCGGATTTTACTGTTTTTGGCCCGGAATGCCACGTGGCGCACACGTGGCATATATTTTTTACACGCTGGCATCCGACGTGGATATGAAAAAAATCAAAACTAGTCCCACAGGTATAGGAATGTGACATTTTTATCCCACAAGTATGCATAAAATATGCAACAAAATATGCCACGTGTGCGCCACGTGGCATTCCGGGCCGGAAACAGTAAAATCCGGCAAAAAGCCCTACTTTTGATCATTTTTTAAAAGTTGTGGGACTATTTTTTTATTTTTTTTTTTTTTGCATTTCGTTGGGACCAAAATTGTCACCCCCTATACCTGTGGGACTAGTTTTGAATTTTTCTCGAGTCTTACCTTTCTATTAATATTTGATCCTGAGCTACTTTTAGCCAATCCATTTTTCTCAGTTTCTCCTGCATTAAATGTGAATATGCATTGGCTACAGAAAAAAGACTGATCAAAGGTCCAAATCCACTTATCATTGGCTGTAGGATCAAGATGTTTGAGACTCTGAATTTTTGCTCTGTTCTGCTCATTAAAAAACTTGTTGATAGTATCTTCCTTCCATAATATTTGAATTTGCTTCTGCACCTGGAAGCAAAGGATCTTGCCAAATTCTGGTAGACCAACAATTGCCTATTTGCTTTTTGAATCCTGCTTTATGTCTGTCTCTTACTTTCATCCAGTTGCTTTTATTATGTCTTATGAGGAAATTGCACCATGTACAATCACTTTGTTTTTTTATTACATAAATATAACAACTTCGTAAATATTAACATATTAGCATAATCTAGTGATTTTATTTGCACAAATACCACATTAACTGACTTAATAGGATTTAATATCCCAGCACATTTATTGGGATTAGTTACCTAATTTAATGGGATTTAATATCCAAGCACTTTCCATCTCTCTCTCTCTCTCCTTCTTCTACACTTCGTCGTTTATTTTATTTTTTCTCTTCTATAGTTCTTCCTCTTTAATTTTCCTCTTCTCCTACAATTCACCCTTCACGAATCCGTCAGTCGTCGAACCACCTCCAGCAACCGCAAACAGCCACGCCTTAGCCCAGCATCGCACGCCTCCTTTTCTGCCATCGCCGAGAGTCACGCCTCGAAGTAACCCACGCAATCCCCTCGAATAGACCAAGAAGCAGCCCTTTGTCCCTGTTCGTCACACGCACAAGCAGACCGAGATTTTGTATATGTAACAGGTATATAACGTATATTTCAGTATATGTTTCCGTCCGAGTAATGTAGCATCCAAAAAATCCCACCACTGTGGCCCTTCTCAAGAAATCGTCCAAGAACAAGAAAATTGACCGCGTAGAGACCCCACCAGTGTGCCTGAATCTATTTTTCGACGAATAACTTGGTGTTTTTTTCGTGCATTAAAATTTTGTACATGATATAATATATATATATATATATATGTTACAATCAAATATGAAAATTTACATGTTGCGAGCATATGTTGCGGGTATATAAAATATATACCAAAGTTGTACAACACACATATACATAAAATATACATGAAATATACACTCGAGATTCTCGTAATTCAAGCCAACGACAGATCGAGACACACATATACATAAAATATACTTTAATAATACAATAGAGTTTAAATCGTTTATCAAAATCGATTTCAAAACCCACATATACATAAAATATACCTAAGATATACACTCGATTCCTGAACTGCGGATCTCATTCATATCCCACATATACATAAAATATACTTAAAATATACATAAGTGGTGATCGTGTATATACTTTATCTTTCTTAATCGTGTTTTTATTTATTTTAAGAGAGAGAGAGGGAGTACGTTTAAAATTTAAATTATTTTCTTTCCATGCTAATAACAACAAATTCATAAAAAATAGTTTATATTCACTTACCTTTTTTTCTTTTCCAGCGAATTCATATATGTGCGTGATTTTAGGAAGGTCTCTTTGACAATTATTATATCAGTTGCCCTATTTATGGGGAAAGACAATTATTAATTTTGGTAACCAAAAATCATGGCAAATGTAATCTCATCAGTTACACAAATTAAGGGAATATGACCGTTTTTTTTATGCTAATACTAATTATTTTGGTAGAGTTAGGTATTAATGCAATATATTTTATATAAGTAGTATAGATGCAATTAAAAACAAAACGTGTGGCAGAGATATAAATTCTCCATATTACAACAGTTAGTGCTATTTTTCAATATTCAACATTAATTTACTAATTTTAGTGTCTATTTTAAAATTGCATTCATTTTTATTTTTTTATTTCAATGTCAAAAATTAATTTAAAAAATATCGTATTATTTGAAACTACTGCAAATCATAAAAATAATTAAAGAGATACCATAATATTTAAATTTATTACTCCCACTTTAATAGAATGTTCTTTTTTTTCTTCTATAAAATAGTTATCTCAAAATATTTTATAAGTATTTGAAAGTACTTCTAAAATATGACAAATATTTTGAAAATATTTTGTTAGTATTTTCACAATTTCTGGATAAAATTCATGGTTGATATAAACATACTTATATATATGTCCAATTTTTTTGCAATTTTATAATATTTTAAAATTAAAAGATGATGAAATATTTATTTTTACTCCACATAGAACAATATAAATAAAATTTATAAATAGAAATTAATACCATATATATTATTATTTATATGTAAATATTATAGCTAATGAAAAAATCGTAGAGTGTATCGGTACATATTTTTTTAAAACCAAATAAGTAAAAAAAGTCTAACAATGTTTAGAATATAGAAAACAGTGCCCATAAGCTTTATCGTTTCACTTTGGTAGAAATTACTTCAATTTTGTCTCATAAACTATCCCATAAGCTTTATGGCTTCTAGAAATTACTTCAATTTTGTCTTCATGTCCCATAATCTTTATTGCCCCAATTTTTATAGAATTTACGTGAAATAAATTTTGTAACCTGTGCAGAGAGGGGTCATTTATTATACGACTGGATACTTTGCATCACTATTGGAATGAAAAGAGAGATTTCAAGAAATGACATATCTATTCATCTGTGTCGGCGTATCAAAAGGGATTTGCTTTTGTGAGAAACGGTACACTTTGATGCACAATCACAAATAAAATAAAATAAAATAAAATAAAATAAAATAAACAAATTGTATGACATCAGATAAAAAATAACACGGCAATGGAACCAAAAATTTCTACTCTAGAATAGTTGAATCAAACCACGAAATGCATGGTGTGGCTCGATTTTTGGTTTTGTATCGATTTGATTTTTGATACATTTATATTTCATTTGGTGCATTTCGGTGTAAAGAAATTGAAAAAAAAAAATTGAAAGAAAAAATGAATGTATAAAAAATAATAATTGAAACTTACGGCATTGTATAAAAAAAAGGAAATGCATCCGAACCAATTTTTTGCACCCTAAAAAAACCGAACCAAACCACATCTAATTGCATGGATCGGCCACATAAATTATTGCTTTTGGTGGGATTTTATTAGCTATTTTTGTCTTATTATTTAAATTTACAATACAGCCAGCAAGCATGCGTTCTGCGTGTGCTCAGTGCCAAGCCATGAAAGAATTGAAGAAGCCAAAACAAGATGACTCGCGTGTGCCATGTATTATTCCTGCCTGATTTTTAAGTATTTTACGCAATTAAGAGAAATACTAGTTAATTCCTATTACTAATAATTAATATATTTTTAATCAAATTAATGTTAAAGCATATCTTTATGAGATTACAAGAGCATATATATATATATAATTATTACTGTTGTAAGCAACTACATCACACAAGAATGATTGAATCATGTTTTCTTCAAGAAAAATAGATAATTTTTTTCTAATTAAATTTTTTTCCATAATCTATAAATTTGATATCATGGGACAATGAGCCCCTACGAATATCTTGTTCACTTGGGATTTTTGTATAACTTTTTTACTCACAAAATGTGTGCACCATATGTGTCTTGCTCTTGCTAATACTATGCAGCGTTTGGTAGGCATATAAGTTAGCCTATAATTTATTTGATTAACTTATAAGTTTCTCGTATTCAGTTAAGTTTGATTCGGTGATACGAGCTTTTCTAAAATGCTCGAGTTTATTTTATAAACTTATTTGGGTAGCTTTTCAAATAAACTCATAGAAAGTTTTAAATCGGCTAGCTTACTTATCAACTAATTTTACCAAACAATTTTACAATACAAACTAGTCGTAAATCATAAGTTATCAGCTATAAGCTCGAAATTACTTAAAAGCAATAAACTAAGTTTTACTGAACATAGCCTAGATATGATTTATGCAGTCTTCTTTATATTGGTTAGACTCTAGTTAGACTAATATATGTATAGATCGGCTATAAGCATTCTTTATATTTATTATTATCTAAAATGACTTTTCAGCATTTTTTTTTTTTTTTTTTATTTATGATTGTCAAGAAGACTTCAATTTTTCAGCAGCAGAGTTAGCACGTCATTACTATTTTTTTCTTCATTTTTATATTCATGGATGATTTGATAACTTGAGAAAATTCAACTTCCCTCTCTAAAAGAAATAAATAATTAAACCAAAAATCTAAAGAAAAACCTCCAGTGTTTTTCACTAAATAACAAACTTAGGAAGAGCTTCAAACCTCCAAAAATATAAAAAAAAATAAATAAATAAAAAATATTAGTAGAAGCTTGAACATTCACAAGACTCATTAAAATTTCCTTCCAAAATATATTCCAATTTGAAAGAGGTGTGCCTACAAATTTTATTTATTTAGACTGCTCGAAAGGAGCCCGGACAAAGAGACGTCCATGCAGGCTAACCACGGCTGAAGTCTGAAGTGTGTCGATTTTTCCCGGTAAGGTTATCACCTGAAAATAAATAAATCACTCGAATAAAATTTCCGGCACCTTGTTTATCCACGTCTACAAACTTGAACTCATTTTCTAAAGAGACTCTTGAACCCTTTATCATAAAAGTTTAGCATATTGGAAAAAAGAGATTAGTGATAATTTGCCCAAGTATTTTGGTGATTGTATATTATTCAAAGCGAGAAAAGGTTAAGGTACCTTTTTAAACGGCATAATCCCCCAAGGATTATCGATTTGCTCAGGCTGACCTGTTATAACTACACGTCCATCAGGATCAGATTGAACGCGTACCTGAGTCACCAATCACAGCATACGAAATCACATGTTGTCTTGTCTCAATTTGCAAATCTCAAACAAGATTATTGATTTACAAATATTCTCGTGTCGATTTGTCATACTTTTTGTAAAAAAAAAAAAAATGCATACTTATCTGTGAAATGTCATACTTTTGTTTATACCTAAGAGTATGTGTCTTTGTAAAAAATGTATAACTATCTAACAGTTACCCCTGCCTAACGGTAGCCCTACCGGTCAAGTTACGCATAGTTTTGTTCATGTTCAAGGTTGCACATGTGAGAAAATGTAGCGATGCACACAAAAAGTCAAAAAACAATTTTTAAATGGACAGGACATTAAATTATTGTATTGCTTTATCAAGAAATTTCATAACTGCACTTGAGTGTGTTGACAAATTTCTTGACAACCAATTCTAGTTCCCATCATTCACCATGTCACACAAAACACAATAGAATGATTGAGAATTTTAAAATAAAATTACTATGTCGTTAAATATATGACTATTGATGTCCTCGCCAATTTTAAAATATGCTTTTTCAGTAATTCATTCCTCACACCCTCAAACTAGTCAACAAAGAATGGAAAAAAGTATGACATTCAGTTATCAGGTTCCAATCACAAAACAACATAAAGTCGATGCTATTTCTCTCTCAAATTATAATGGTAAGAATGATAAAGAAAGGAGGAGGCCGTTTATGTCTTTCCATTTTGCTTTTCTTTTTTCATATCTTTGATGCAGGGGAAGGGTGGGTGGGAATGGTATGAGAACTGGTTTCTTACCGTTAGATCACACACACTCACACATACCCGCATGGGCGTGTGTTGATCCATCGGTTAAAAAACTAACGTGGGCACTAGGTACGAATTTAGACTGGAAAGTCAAGCAAGAAAGGATACATTAGGACAAAAGTTAAAAGGGAGCACACCTCTTCACGTAAAAGCCCAGGAACTAGAGCATAGACCTCAAAACAATCTTTCTGCACATGCCAAATGAACAAATGTCAATTCCTATAGCACATGTAAATGTATTTGCAAGTGAGAAAGACAGAACCAGATAACTTGAAGGAAACGTACAGTTTGGCGAACATTAATCTTCACCCAGTCTGCTGGAGGCCCAGCATCAACAACTGACTGCACTAGTCTACAAACCAGAAAATAGCAATTCAAAAAATGTAATTCTCTCACAGAATCGCCTAATAAATGGACAATAGCATCACAATGGTTTTAGATACAATCGATAATCATTTTACAAAAAAAAGATAATCAAATCTCATGTACAGAAAAAATCCGTTGCACAAAACTAAACCAATTTTTCTTTCAAATATTGGGACTCAACCTATATCAAAATCTTCTTTTTCTTTTCTTCTTTTTCCTTCAATTTTGTTTTCAAATATCAGGACCCAATTTTTTTTTTTTTTTTTTTTCAGACGTGCTGGACGGATAAGAGGAAAACATTCAATCAAAGAATACAACAGATTTTGGTACATCTTTTCACTCATACGTCATAACACCTGACATTTGCCACTTCCAAAAGAGAAAAATGAGACAGCAGTCACACTTCTAGCTGAACCAAAAGAAATTTGGTGACAAGACTTAACTGCTTAGGTGTACCACTTCTGGCAACTTTATTTGGATGCTCTGCTTCATTTGGTCGTTTCTGTTTATGCTCTGCTTCATTTGGTCGTTTCTGTTTGAGAGAGCCTACACACAATATCAGATAAAGATAAGCCACTATGATGAATCAAGTGACACAGACCTATTGACAGTTTGAAAGAGGTTAATCTGAAGATCATTTATGTAAAATATTCTGAAAAACAAGTGGCATACCGATACTTTTTATAATCTTCTCACGTTTGGCCGTATTGCTCAGATTCTTGTCCTATAAAAATAAGTTTAACAAAATAGCGTGACCAGAAAAATGTAAACAGAAGAAAAAATAGGAAAACAATCTTAAAATGTAAACTCTGACATACCTTTATAATAGGTTCACCTACCTCACTACCAGAAACACGTTGAGCACGAGCAGCAGCATCTTTTCTAGCCTTTCCAGATCCTGAACCCTGATAACCACTTCCCTGTGAAAACTTATATACTCAAATTTTATGTTGTGCTATGATCTTTAGGCTGACATATAAACACAGTCATAGCAACAGCCAACCCATTGTCCCCAACTATCAGTCACAAACACAAAAATAGTATAGATGCAAAAACAACCACTGGTAGAGGAAACATAAACTCACATACCTCGTTTTGATTGATAAGTGATGAAGGTGTGAATTATCAAGACAACTTTATCATCTGTTAAGATTTGTTTGTGTACCCTACTTTATTATTCTGAAGAGTTCTTATAAGGAGTATAATTGTAGTGCGAACTTTATCCAACAAAACTGTTACTCTGTTATTACGATTATCAGAGGTGGTCGTTCTTTCTATACACTTGAGCAGTGTCACATAAATTGTACATCAATTACCATCAAGAAGATGTTGCACGCATTAAAAAGATAAGCCAGATGACGAGTCTGTGCTTAAATATCTCCAAATTATGTCATACAATCTCCATGTATAACATAATTATGTACATAGGAAGTTCTAAATCAGCTCCAGAGCTGCAACATTACAGATCAAAATTCTATGCATAATAAGTTAATACTCAAACTAAATGAAAAATTTACTATCCCAGTCTCCTCCCTACCTTACATAGTTTTTAAAGTGATCCTTGGCTTTGTGTCATAGGTTATAAATCTCCTAGAGTTATTAGATCAATATATACAAAAGTTTCCACTAAATAAGTTAGTGAGATATGTGAAATACTGTATTATATGCAAACTCACCTCAGCATCAACACCAGAAGCTTCAGGGGCTGTTGGTATGGGAAGTCGAAGCTCACCAATTCGTATCTTATGCTTTTCATATTCCAGAAGAGACTAAATCATAGAGAAAAAATGGTTATAAATGTTAAAATATGTCACCTAATTATTAATGATGTCGAATGAACGCAATTGCTTTGGTTTCATTCTTTCACAATTGTAAAGGGATAAAGGATACTAGTAAAAGTAGTTTGACTAAAATTATCACCTTCTCATAGAAAATGCGGAAAGTCCAAGAAACTGTAGTACAAGTTCTGCAACCAAAAAGAAAAAAAAAAAGCAA
>CACSLK010028053.1:7836670-7851468 GCA_902706635.1 Striga hermonthica | reverse complement strand
AAGCAAATTGATGGTAGCTTAGGTCAAGTACGTTCTCATGGGATAGGTACAAATAAAATTCATTAGGACAATCATAGAGACAAAACTATACTTGGACGACAGGAAGTATTTGGAAAAGAAACAAACGTGAAGGCAACGCCAATAAATTAAGCATGATATTGAGTCTAACAGTTCTCATATTTTATTACATGCATTGGACAAAGTTGAACAAACCAAAGCTAAACAAATCATCGATGTTAGGCACAGAAAGCCATAGTCATGTAGTCGAGGGATATTGCGATTAAGAAATACAGCAAAATAAGCTCAATGTTTAGCCTCCGGGGACGGAGGCCATGCAATTATTATGATTTATAATAAGAGAATGTCTAGCGGGATACGGTAACTCTACAGAGTGGACCTCACGTGTACAAACTTTGTACAAAATGCAATCGCAACTTGTATTGGGAGGAGCAAGGACGAGAACATCTGGGTAATTCAGCCAACCAACCGGAATGAGCCAAACCCCTTGGCCTATCTTGTCTTCACAATCTCCGAAAAATACATCAAGCTTCCATTTTTCAGCTTCCAAATCAATGTTAAATACCTTGAGCCACTCCCCAGTTTCTGGTTTCATCTACCAAACTTGCCACGAGAAATTCCCAAGGGCGACCAATAAAGATAGATACCTTCCTGTTGACAGATAAAAGCGTCTCTTATTTCTGTGAACTCGAGGAAGGGGGACCTCTGAGTTGGAAATAATTTCAGTCTCCACATCGAGAGAGAAAACAGAGGTGCACCAATCCCAGACCCAATGCACAAAACCATCAGTGATCAATGGCTTAAAGGCGCATGAAAGTTGGTTCTTATTAAGAGACAAGTGTTTGGTGTGGACATGCCTCCAGGTGGTATCGACACCAACAGTTAATATAAGACATTCAAGATTCCTTACACCATTGCTTCCATCCACGAAATCGCGTACAACCACTTTATACTTCATGGAGGCCGACGCATACGCCATAGCAAGAAGAAGAGATGCATAACGTATCTTGGAAAATGGAGGCAGGGTGAAGCATTGCTTGGTTGCGGGATTCAGGATGCGCACAGAATAAGGATCTCCATTTAAGAATCCCAAAAGCAGGCCATTACAGCTGGCCCAGATTAAATGACCAAGTTCGTTGCGGCACATGGATTTCTCGACCCGGCCCTGCCGCATCGAGATAAAAGTCAATTCCTTGCGTAAAAACGTATAGTGTAAGATGAGCCCGGAAGTTGCACGGAAGATTTGCGTTTGTATCAAGTCAGGGCTATGGGTCAAATGGTACCACTTGCGGCAAACGAGCCCTACCGGGACCCGGATATCTTGAGGTGGGAGACGAGCAATGATGTCCAATAATAAATCTTTGGGAAGGGACTCTATACTTGCTAACCTAAACCTCTTCCTGAAATAATAGCGTGGAGTGTGACTGTGGCCGGCCACCTGCACATCAATTAAAAGGTTTCTTGTGATGAACTGTGTCTAAGAACTTGCAACATTTAACCATATGTTCTCTAGTCTGAAACAAAGTGATTCAAGAAACACCTTTTCGTTTCATTCTTAAGTCAGCTCACACAGTACAGACACACACACACACACACACACACATATGTAACGTAAGTCAGCTCAGAACAGTACACACACTCAATTAAGGTTCAATTACAAAAAAAATATCAGTTTTGTAGAAATTTCTTACAACTCCAGCGGGTGATAGGGTGTCGGCGGCGGACTTGGGCTCGCTCTAGAATTTCTCGGACGGTGGATCTGAACCCCAAAAAGACGCCATTAACAAAAAAGAAAAGACAAGTGATAAATAGATCTAACTAATATGCATTTGATTTGAATGTGGTAAAACAAAATCAACAAATACTCTCTTGTCATTATCGGACCACCAACCTGCAACCTTGCTCATGCTTCTTTTCCAAATATACATAAGAGGCTTTTTTTTTTTCAAATGAGATTTGGGTCATTTGTTTATTTTTGCATACTATTTGCTAATATTATGGTTGATTTGTGAAATAAGATTCAAAGATAATCTTATTATTCTATTTTATCAAGTAACTAGTACAACATCTGTGTATTACACGGGTGCTTGTTAAAAAATTATTCTTAAATTTTAAATTAATAAAAAAAGAGGAAATTACAAATTTGGTCCCGTTAGATTGAGACGGTTTTACTTTTAGTTGCAAGAAACACATTTTCAGTCCTTAACTAATGTTTATTTCGCATTTGGTCCCAAATTCAGTCCTTAATTAATTTTTGTTCCGCATTTGGTCTCAAAATTTAACGGACCGTGAAGTCACCGTTAACCCTCAGGACTAAAATTGTGACCGTGGGACTAAAATTGGACCTTCCCAATTTATCGGTACCAAATTTGTAGTAGTTGATATTTCATTTTGTTTTTATTTTTTAAATTTTATTAAACTCTATAGTTATATTTTATTTTTTTATCAACCATTATAATTATAATAAAATTAAATGATGATTTTTTAAATATATGCAATACTTAATTAAAATATTTGAAATATAGAAAGCATTGTATTGCATTAAAATTTTTTAATACATTAATGATAATATAAATTTAAATTTATTTGAATTTATATATATATCTAATATATTTAAGTTTATATTTTTGTTATATTAAAAATTATATAAATATTTATTAACGTATTTAAATATATATATACACACACATACACACACACACACACAATAGATCAGTCCAATCAACCAATTCTGACTGGTTCATTAGAAACCAGTTTGTTCAAAGGAATCCAACTTTTTGACCGATTCTAGATTCAACAGTCAGTTTAACCCAATTTTAAAAATAATTGTAGTTGATATTATTTTTATTTTTATTATTATTTTACGTTTTAAATTTTTATTAACCTCTACAATTGTATTTTTTTTATCAACCATTATATCTATAATTAAATTAAAATTTATTTGTAAATATATTTATTATTTAATTAAAAATATTTTAAATACCAAAAAATAATAATATAAATTTAAATATATTTGAATTTATATATATCAAATATATTTAAATTTATATTTTTGTTATATTAAAAAATATAAATATTTATTAACTTATCAAAAAATATATATTATTGACCAGTCCATTCAACTAATTCTAATGGGTTCATGTTTGACTGAGTTTTCAAACCAATAATATTTTATATTACTTTTATTTTTATTTTTATTTAAAAATTTTGTTAACCCCTACAGTTCTATATTTCTAATAAAATCAAATAATAATTTTTAAATATATTTATTATTTAGTAAAAGTTAATTTTAAATATAGAAAACATTGTATAGTTATTATTTTTATTTTTTTTGTCTCGAAACTAAATTTTTACTATCACTGATTGTTTTATACTCACGGGATAAAAAATTGCAATAAAAAAAGTAATAAAACTGAGGAAATTGCAAATTTGGTCCCGTTAGATTGGGACGGTCCAATTTTAGTCTCACGGTCGCAATTTTAGTCCTGAGGGTTAACGGTGACTTCACGGTCCCGTTGAATTTGGGACCAAATGCGGAACAAACATTGGTTAAGGACTAAAAATGTGCCTCTTGGGACCAAAAATGAAACTGTCTCAATCTAACGGGACCAAATTTGCAATTTCCTTATGAGAAAAATTATTTTAAATTTTATTTACTTTTGTGCAAAAAATACATATTATTGTATATTTTAGAATGACATTTGTTACTTGTGCGACTTACATGTGTTATATTATAGTCATTTTTATAACTTATATCATATAACTAATTGAAATATAAATATATTGATTAAATAAATAATTTTATTTTTCTAACTAATATTTAAAAATAATTTCATTATTGTTATAAAAATAAATATAATTTATTTTCTTTATACATACAATATGTATGTTAAAATTGAAGCTCATATGATTTATTGTTATATTATACATGTAAATTGATAAAAAAATACAGAAGTTATTAACTTTTAAAATACATTTACACTTCAATGGTTATAATAACGAAATAATATTAAAATAAAATTAATACATGTAACATGACCATAAATAATAATATATTTATGAATAATACGGACCTAATTATTTTTGAATTAAAAGTAAATCAAAATCTACCAAAGTCTTAATAACTAAGAATGTAATTTCGCCACGTAGGATCCCAAAGCATGCGAGTCTGTTACTTAAGCTCAGCATGTTCTGAATTAATATATGCTAGTACAATACCTGTGTATTACACGGGTGCTTGTTAATTTTTTTCTTAAAATTTAAAACTAATGAGAAAAATTAGTTGAAAATTTAAATACTTTTTACAAATAAAATGTGTCATACTAAATAATTTTATTTTTCTAATGAATTTTAATAAATATTATTATCTTTTATTATTATAAAGATAAATATAATTTATTTATTTCATATATACAATATGGATGTCAAATCGAAGATCATCAAAAGATGATTAATTTGATATATAATATATGTAAAACCGATAAGAAACACAAAAGTTATCAACTTTTAAAATACATTTACAATTCAATAGCTAATTGAAGGAAACAAATCAAAGTCAGTGATATATTAGTCACTTATTGCCTCCCTATGTAAAATTACAAATAATTAAAGGGTTATATTAGTACAAGTGATATTAAAATACCTAAGTTAGATAAATAATATTTATGGAATGTCCAAACCTAGATTATTAATTATTAATATATAAATATTATTTGTCCAAACCTAATTACGAAGCATGATTTTTCGCCAAGTAGGATTCCGAAGCACCAGAAACAGCCACGTAGGCTCAGCGCATTCGGGAATTATATATAGGGAGGATTGTAGACTTTTCCAACTATCCACCCATTCAAAACTAAAGTTAATTTTAAAAAAGTTGGTATAGTTATTGTTTGTAGTAGCTTTATTTTATATTAAAATAATATTTAAAATAAAATAATGAAAGTTGATTTAATGTAAAAATAGCAGAGAGATGATGTGAAGTGATTGTTAGTTGATGTGATGTGCAAGAAGGGTTGTTTGACATTATTTAATTATATTGATAATAGCGAAGTTGAGTCAAAATTTATTTAAGTTTTGAATATAGATTGGAAAAGTTTATAAATAAACACCTAAGTATCCATTGTTTAACTCGTCATTTCACAAAATTATATAGGTAAAAAGTGAACACTACTCATTTATACACCACAAAAATTGATTAAATTTAAATAATAAACTTTACGATAGCAAACTTTACAATTACAATACACCCGAAAAGTGATTAATGAAGAACTCCTTTTAATAATAAACTTGATATGGTAATAAACTTTAGAAGACAAAGATACCATATAACAAAATTAGAAATATTATGGGGGTGTTTAGTTATTGGCTTTTTGTGAAAAAAATAGCTTTTTAACATTTTAGCTTATTTGACTTTTTTCAAAAAGCTAAATTTTTGTTTGGTAAGTAGCTTTTGCAATTGGCTTTTTGGTGCTCAAAAGCTAAAAATTGAAAAGCTACATTTTGTAGCGTTTGAGTTGGCTTTGAAGGGAACAAAATAAATGTTCACATTTGCCCTTAAATGCCTCCATTTTCCTTTTTTTTTTTTAGAATTTCATTCCCATGAAAATTAAAGAAAGCCACTCCTAAAATAAAAAAAAAATAAAAAATAATAGATGAATTCCATCTTTATCTCTATATCATGTGAGAAATAAAAATGATACTAATTTAGTATGCCGAAAAAAATTTCTCGAACAAGATAGAAGTAGAACGGACGCCAACAACTTTGGTCGAACAAGAGATGTAAAAGTTTGTAATTATTATTAAAATAAAACTAAAATTAATTTAGTATTTGAAAAGAAAAAAATCAAATATTTGGTATAATAACGAGTTGGATGAATTGCCGAAAAAAAAAATCGTGCTATTTTGAAAGTACAACGGATGCCAACAAACATCGTCGAATAAGATAGAATAAAAGTATGTTATTTTTATTACAATATACTGAAATTTATTTAGTACCTGAAAAGAATAATTCATTTGTATAAGAACGAGTTAGATGCTTGTCGGAAAAAGAAGAAAAAAACAAGTAAACCCAAACTATTTTGAAAGTAGAACGGAAGCTCGGACAAGATAAAATTAAATTATATTACTTTTGTTAAAATAAAACTAAAATTTATTTAGTATCCGAAAGAAAAAATTGTATGAAATAAGAACGGATTAGATATGTTGTCGAAAAAAGTGAAATTGAGTTATTTTGAAAGTAGAACGGACATCAACAAATATTAATCGAACAAAATAGAAGTAAAAGTATAATAGTTATGTTAAAATAAAACTGAAATTAATTTAGTATCCAAATTTTTGTTAATTTAATTGTATTGTATAAGAACGAGATAGATGTGTTGTCGAAAAAAACAAATGAAACATAGTTTCTTAAAAAGTAGATATTTGTGTTTTACTTATAAATATCAACATAAAAATAATTTTCAAGTATGTTGATGTCCTTATAAGTAATTTTACATGTTAGCAGCTAATCAAAAATAGCTAATTTTACCAAACACTTTTTTACAAACCGTCAACACAATCAACTGGTCAAAACAGTTAACGTAATCCGCTGGTCAAAACAGCTAATGCAATCCGCTAACAGCTAACAGCTAACCGCTGATTACTAAACAAGACCTATATTTATGCATTTCTTAATAAAGATGGGAAGCCTACGTCCCATTAAAATGTCATTCTAATTTTAGTCAAACTAAACATCTAAAAATAGATTAATATAGTTTTTTTCTCTGAAATGTCAAATATTATAAAAAAAATAAAAATTAGAAAACCAAAAAACTCAAAAAAGTACAATAGGCATTTCAACTGGAAACAATATACCTTGTCTACAATAATACAAACAAGTGTACAAAGGCAAGAGAGCTCCAACAAGACCAACAAAAACAACTAATAGACCACAGAGAAAACCAAGAAGATAGGGCCAATGTAGTTAATGGCGGTCCAAAGGTACTTGATGGGAAGATAGGGCCAAGGTACTTGATGGAGGTCCATATCAAATTTCCAGGCACAGGCTAATTCTCAAGGAGCTTCCAAACTGGTTTCAATTCGGGAAGATGACGCCAAAAAAATGTCAGTATGGATTTCTCTCTTGCAGGTAGAATGTTGGAATTCCAAGGCGCTTGGAAAAATTTCATTTTTTGTTGGGAAATCGAAAACAACCGACAAACTGACGGCAACAAACGAGCACTGTAACTATGCTTGAGTTTTGGTGGATTTGGATCTCTCGAAAGAGATAGTGCTTAGCATCCCCGTCTCCACTAGAGACGACTTCAAATTTGAGCAAAAAGTGGAGTATGAGTATATGCCCCCTATTGAAGTCATTGTAAATTCAATGGGCATTCATCACTCTCCATAGTGACAAATACAAGGTCCACTAAGCAAAAAAAGTCGAGGGTAAAAAAGCCGAGCAGGCCGCCAAACTTGAAGTTAGAGGCGGCGAGGGTAAAATGGCAAACAACCCTCAATTGGAGAGTGCGCTTGAGCCTACCAAGAAATTCGCATAGGGCTTTGCGGGCGAGAAGGTGAAGGGTGTTGAGGTCGAGAGAAAAGCATTTTATGAGTAGAAGATTGAATTGGTGTCCAAAAGTTCAGAGCATAAGGAATTGGATGCGGATAATTCCTTAGACACATCCTCACCAATCGACACATTAGCCGATGAGGAGGACAGGATAAATGTGGGCTCTTCTAATATTGAATTCGATGAAGCACCCTTTCATGTGGTCGACAAGAACAACAAGAGAACTAAGCAAGGCAGTTCAACGAGTCAAATGGGATGAAGAGCAGGAGCAGCGACAAAACTTAAAGATAGGCTCACCATGGGGAAAGAAATGGCCAAGGACAATCAACCGAAGAAGCCCCNNNNCCCCCCTCCCTCCCCCAATGATTATTTTCTCATTGAACATTAGGGGCTTCAATGCACCCCTAAAACAGGATGAGGTTGTCAGCCTCATCCGTACGAACAACACAGATGTTTTGGGACTTTTGGAGACTAAGAACGACAATATGCGCCTTTTGCTCTTTGTTAATAAGTGGCTGCCGGGTTAGGCTTTCTGCGATAACTTTGGGGTTAGCAAATGCATAGCTATCCTTTGGAACCCATGCCAAAGTGGATCTCACGGTTCAGGACATTATGCCACATGACATTTTTGTGACGCTCCACTATAAGGTTAGCAAATATCTATTTGCAACTACTTTTATATTGGACTTCATACGAGAGGGGAACATAAGCATCTATGGAAATTTCTCAAGGCCTCTCATGTGAGCAACACTCTACCTAGGTTGCTCCTTGGCGACTTTAACTCAATCCTCAAGCCAGATAAGAGAATTCATGGGGAACGAGTCACTAGCAGGAACACTCTAGATCTCGCTGAACTCTTTTCTTCATTGGGTATATAATATTCCTTATAGTAGGTTCTATGATAATTGGACCAATAATTGAGTTTTGTCCACGATAGAGTAATGGTGGACAATATTTGGGAGCAAGCTAATTTCTTCACTCACGCAAAATTTTTGGCTGCGTGGATATTAGACCATTCTTCGTGTATCGTTTCTGTTTTCGAGGCAAGGAGCACAATTGGACACCCTAGCAGTTTTTCAACAAGTGGACGAATCATGAAAATATTTTGTCCTATGTTGAAGAAACTGTTGGGTTCTATTAGGAACGTCGACAATGTGCACATTCAAATCTATTGAATAATAAATCCTAACACAGCGGAATCTATAGTTAGGATTAGGACTTACGGTTTAAAAAATTTTGTCGACTCTGAGACGTTTCTGATTTTCGTTGATGGAGATCGTCTGAACACCAAAGTCCAATGGGCAGCTGGACTTGGCCTTTCTCGATTCTAGTCGAGTTGTCAAGGTGCTCCAATCGCTCATCAACCTCATCGGATTGTATCGGTCCTTCTGTAAGTGAATCGAACTCCTGAAACCGCTCGATAACCATCTCGGGCATGAACCGGGCTTACTGGGTCAGGCTGAATTGGGTCGGACCGGTCTGGACCAGGTCTGGTCGGGTCTGGTCTGGACTGGGCTGCTTCGTGTCGGGTCTGGTCGTTGGGCACGGGGACTGGTCTGCTGGCCGCGAACTGCACGCACACATGGCCGGAGATGCATGCGCGCGGGTGCAGGGGCGCGCGAGATGGTCGGGCAGTGGTGTCACGTGTACGCAGGGCCCGTATCTTCTTCACCGACTGCACACGGGCGCTGACGGTCATCTGCTAGACACGCACGAAGAACGCTGCAGCGCTCGGTGACCCGCTGTGGACACGGGCACAACGCAGGGCATGTTGGGAAGCAGTGCAGGTGTGCGCGCTGCAGTGTGCGGGTTGGGCGTCTGATGAAGATCATGTGTTTCGATTGCCGATAAGCCACAAACCAGTGCCTTGAATCGCCGATAGTTGCCTAGAGGCTCACAAACCGCACCCCTCTAAACGAATATAATTGCAATAGAATTTTGGTGAAAAACTAAAGAAAAGAGAGAATGAACAAAAGTTCGAATTTTTATTGATGAACTGAATGATGAAAAATAACATGGGGAAGGGACCTTTATATAGGCACAAACTTTATCTAGTCCTAATATACCTAGGGAATTAATAAAGTAATAAAATTATAGAAATCCTATTTAAGCTAGAAATCATAATACTAGATGGAAACTAAATCTCTTGGTGTGCACTCCAAGTAACTCTCTCTCTCTCTTTTCTCACGCGTTCGGCCGCCTCACTTAGCACCGCCCGCGCGCCCTCGCCCTAGACCTCGAGGACTAGGGCCGCCGACTTTGCCAGCGCGTGTTCGCGCCCCTCGCTTGCCGCGCACGCCTGCGCGCTGGCGCCACCTTTGCGCGCGTCTCCACACTCCCGCCCCAAGTTGCCGCACTCCTCGAGGATTGGGGCTTTGCGTCCCGCGCGTGCGCCTTCATCCGGCGTGTTGCGCACGGCATCGCTGCCAGCCGCCTTCTCGCGCGCGTGTGCCCTGCCAGCCTTGCCGCATGCCTCGAGGCATAAGGCCTCAAGCCCCGCACGCGCTTCTCGGTTCCGCGCATCTCTCGCGCCCACGCTCGCGTGCAGCGCGCCTATGCCAGCGATCGCCTGCTGGCTCGTCTCGCCCATTGACTGGCCACTTCCGCACCCCATGCGCGTATCTTGTTTCAGGACGTGCGTCTCGCCAGTGGCCCGTGCCATCCTCTTGCGTGCGTGATAAGCGCGACTCGCGGCGTTCTTGAGCTGTCTAGCCACTTCCGTATCATTCCCGTCCCCTTCAAGCGCTTCCTTGTCCTCAAGGATAAAACTCGGGAATTGATCACGTATCTCATCCAGATCCTCCCATGTGGCTTCCTCCTGTGGCAACTCTTCCCACTCGATTAGCACCTCCCAGCGGTAACGTCCAGCCTTCCTGACTTTGCGGTACTCCACTGCTCGTTTTGGTCGTACTATGACCCTTCCATCAGTGGCAGTTGCTGGTAACTCCTCGCACCACTTGTGCACTTCTCCTAAGCTTCTCTTAAGCTGGGAGACGTGTATGACTGGATGGATCTGAGAACTTTCAGTTAGTTCTAAACGGTAGGCTACTTGACCGATGCGCTTCAGAATCTGATAAGGCCCATAGTATCGCACTCCTAGCTTAGTTGCCGCCCTTTGAGCTGTCGTGCGTTGCCTGAACGGTCGCAGCTTCAAGTAGACATACTCGTCTGACGCGTAATTCTCTTCTCGTCGCTTCCCATCTACGAATGCATTGGTTCGATTGGTCGAACCTTCGAGATTTTTCTTCAATTCTCGCAACATCAAATCTCGCTCCTCAAGTTCTCGACCGACTTCATCGTTGACCGTGCCTCCTTCTGAGTAGTTGATCAGTGTTGGCGGTTTACGCCCGTATACCAATTCGATGGAGTCATCTTGGTCGACTCATGGTAAGTAGTATTGTACCAGTACTCAGCCCAGGGTAGAGAATTTTCCCACCTCTTCGGAAATTGATGAACATAGCACTGTAGGTATTGCTCAAAGGTTCGGTTGGTTACCTCGGTTTGCCCATCAGTTTGGGGATGATATGCTGAGCTCATGGATAGCTTGGTCCCTTGCAGCTTGAAGAATTCGGACCAAAAGCTGCTCATAAAGATCCTATCTCGGTCGAAAACTATGGATCGTGGAGCTCCGTGTAACTTTATCACATATTCGACGAACAATCTGGCTATAGACTTGGCTGTGTAGGGGTGGGTAATGGGTATGAAGGGAGCATACTTGGTAAGTCGGTCCACTACGACCATTACTCCGTTAAACCCATTGGAACTTGGCAACCCTTCAATGAAATCCATGGTGATGTCTTCCCAAATTGCCTCGGGTATCGGTAGTTGTTGCAGCAGCCCACTTTGTCGGCGTGAATCAGCCTTAGTGCGCTGACAGTCGTCGCATCGCACGATGTAATCCCAAACCGTGCTCTGCTGTCATGGCCAAAAGAATGTATTGGCTATCCTCATCCATGTGCGGTAGATACCCGAGTGACCTCCAATCTTAGAATCGTGGAAGTGCTGCATGACCTTCTTGCGTAGCTGTCCACTGTCAGGAACGAATACTCGGCCTCGATGTAGTAGGCCATTGTGCAACTCATAATCAGCAATGGTTTCTCCTGTCTCGATCTTCCGGCGCACTTCTTTGCAATAAGTATCCTCTTCTTGCGCCTTTCGAACTTCCTCCCAGCGCCATGCGCGCTCGCGTGTGCCCAACGTGACTTCGTGTCTGACCGATGCTCGCACATCACCATCCGATGCGCGCCCTTCGCGTATTAGCCGTTCGCTATCAGACTCACCGGGGTTGAACACCACTTCCGTATCATTCCCCTCCTCTTCAAGACTTTCCTTATCCTCAAGGATGAGAAAATTCAGCATATCCACATCACTATCGTCCTCTTCAATAAGAGAGTCGCCTTGATCCTCAGTTCTCAACTTAATGCGCTTCCCTGGTCGCCCAAATTCCATCTTTCCTCGCTTATAGTTGGTCGTAATGGGCCCAAGTGTTTCGAGCCATTGTACTCCGAACATGATATCAGTTGCCTTAAGCGGTAAGGCGTAGAGGTCAATCTCTAATTCTTGATCTTGCGCCATAATTTGAACCTTCTTGAATAATTGATTACCTTGTAGCTCGTGCCCATTGGCTACCTTGACTCCAAACTTCTTGACTTTTGTGGGTACCAACTTCAGCTTCCTGGCTATTCATTCGTCGATAAAATTTAAACTCGACCCACTATCCACCAATACTTGTAGCAGCATATCCTTGATCTCAGCAGTAAACCTGATCATCTTAGGGCCCCGTTTTTTGCTCTTGACCACATGCAGCAAGGTTTTCTCAAGCGATTCACTACCATGCTCTTCCCCAAACTCCAAAAAATAGACTTCTTTACCTTTGCATTTGTGGTTTGGTGTAAATCGCTCGTTGCAAGTAAAGAACAAGCCTTTCTCTCTTCGCCTTTGAATTTCATCATCCGTCAACCGTCGGAAGTTGCTTGTTGTACGCGTACCTTCACCGACTGCCGGTTTGACCTCGGTCCGTGGGGGCATATCGTCAACCGCGACGCTCGCGCGCCGAACGTCCGTGCGCCCCTCGCTCGGCCTTGCCTTGCGCACTGCCGCGAGATGATCCTCGTGCAGTCGTGCTGCTTCCATCGCGGCTCTTGTCGATCTTGGCCTGTCTAATCGCACCTCAGCTCCTAATTCTGCCTTCAAACCTCCAACAAATGCACCAACAAGTGCACTCTCGGGCCAATCACGTACCCGACTTGCAATCCTCCCAAACTCCTTTTGATAGTCGCGTAGACTACCAGTTTGGCGAATCCTTGTCAGAGCCTCGTCGTAATCGAAATAATCACTAGATCCAAACCTGGTAATCAGCCCCTTCTCAAAATCTCTCCATCTGATTTGCTCGCCCTTGTTCTTGTAAACATGTGACACCCATTGCCACCATGTGTTGGCTTCACCATCTAAGTAGTAGGCAGCAATTTGGACTCTTTCGGACTTGTGTACCTCGTTGATCTCGAAAAACTGCATGGCACGACTTAACCATGCGTCCGGATCTACTCCTTCGAACATCGGCATCGTAATCTTCGGCCTCACACTTGCATTCTTCTCGCGATGATGCCGATGGCCGTGCGTCCTTCGATCGCCGTGGTGTCGGGTTGTGCGCGTCACGCGCGTTGCCCGCGAGCGCTCGTTGTCGTCATAGCAACTAGACGCCGAACTACTCGTTTCCGCCATGGTTGACCTTGATGTGCGGCTCCTCCGCTTGTGGTGGGTGACTCTCTCGAGCTTTCCCTCCAAGTCGTGTATCATGAGCTCCAATTTCGCCATATTTTCATTGACCACGTGTTGTCCGTTGCCAAGGGACCTCACGCTTTTCTCTAGCATATCAAACATCTCACGATTCGTCATGACTCTCTCTCTTTTTTTTTAAAATACTCTCGAAAATTTTCGAAAAAGAAGAAGAAAAATTGAAAAAAATTCGGACAAAGGGGGGAAAAATCGGACAAAATAGAAAAAGAATGGGATAGGAAAAGTTTAACAAACACACAATCAATCACTCTCAACGAGAGCACCAATGATGAAGGATCGTGTGTTTGTTCCACTCGCTTGCTTCGAAAGACACGTTGCCACAGCCTCCTTCTCGGCGATAGTTGTGATCGACTCGGTTATTAGCCTAACTTTCTCACGATACTTGAGTTCACTTGGTAATTAGCCTCGCTCCCTCGATTTTGAACTAGCTCGGGTCTTAGCCTCACTAATTCGATTTGTATGATCGACCTCTCACGAATCCTAACACACGGATGAACAAACGTTCTTTTCTATTCAACTCATCAATTCTGGACTATCAAAACAATAAGGGATGACCCTTATTTATAGTTGCAAAATAAATCTAAACCTAGTCTAATTAGATTTCCTAATCCATGCAATAAAATAAATCCTAAGGCTATTAAATATCCTAACATCTTCTAGTACTAATAAAAGAAGGAAATAGAATCCTAATTAATCTACTAGTCTTGGTCTCCAAGTAGCTTGGCTTGCACACCAAGTTCTCGCCCCAAACTTTGACCGCCTCAGTGCGCGCGCTGCCCTCGGCCCCTACTCCTTGTCGCGTGCGGTATCGCGCGCCTTGCCCCGCACGCATGCGCCGCCTCTGCCTGGCGTAGTCCCGCACAGACTAGGCTTCGTTCGTCCGCTCCGCACGCGCCCACGGTCTCGCGCGCCCAGCATCCGCCGCCTTTCTCCCGCGCGTGCGCGCCGTCCACCCCATATGCCCGCGCGACTTAGGATGTTCGCGCTTGCGTTGTACTCGCGCGCTAGTGCGCGCGCTCCCTGCCAGCCGACCTCCTCGCGCGCGTGCTGTCGCGCACTTGGCTTTTCTATGCGGTCGAGGACTCTGCTCGCGTGCATCCTACCCGTACGCCTACCGCGCCCCGCTGCTCCCAGCGCCCATGCTCGCTCGCGTGTGCCCAACGCGACTTCGTGTCCAACCGATGCTCGCGCATCACCATCCGATGCGCGCCCTTCGCGTATTAGCCGTTCGCCATCAGACTCACCGGGGTTGAACACCACTTCCGTATCATCCGGTGAAGGCACGTCCGGCGGCGGCTGATCGCCGGAATCACGCTGGTGAACTCCTGCTGCTCCGGTGGTCGTCCTCTCCTATTGTGGTGGCCATCAGAGGTGTTGCGGAGATGAATATATCCGACGGGATGAACGCATATATATATATATATATATACATATA
>CACSLK010028053.1:7815553-7836658 GCA_902706635.1 Striga hermonthica | reverse complement strand
TATATATATATATATATATATATATATATGTATATATATTCAACGGGATACGAATCAACAACCTTCGAATATTCTATTATATGTCTTTTACACGATCTCTAATAAATCTTGGTGGAGCGATTTATTAGATTTTTCAAAACCTCTCGATCATCTTCTTCTATGACCTTACGATGCTAACCGAATGTTCTCTCGAAGAAGAATCTCTCTCTTTTTTTTATCACTTGAAGAGGTCGAATTCTTCCACCCCTTCGGGGAGAAAAATGTGTGTTACATGATCTCAGAGGCTATGAGACTTAATGTACTTATATGCTACAATAGGGACTTTAAGGAGGTGCTAAATATGAGCTTATTCCTTTATGTTTAGGAATCCTTATTATTTTCCATCTCATTTTCCCATCTAGGATAATATTCCTAATATTTAATTACCTTCTAGAAGACTCCATAGTCTCTTAACCCTTGGTAATATTATAAAAGAAAAATTCCCATCCTTGGAGAAATACGGAATATAATTAATTCCTATTTCTTTATTTAGAATTAAATAATAAAATATTCAACTAGAGAATATTATTGCTCTCCCCATTTAGCTCCAAATTACAATTAACTCGTTTCCACTAATTAAATTTATTAATCTAATTGACCCATTACCTCCCCATGTTTAAGATATAACGTCCGCTGATTAATTAAGTTACTGACAAAATAATTAATTAATTTCTTATTCATTTCTGAAACTAGTACCACTCAGATCCTTAATCTATTATGTCGGATAACACATCCGTCTGCAGGGCTTGACATAATATTCATTTCTGAGTTCATTTACGGGGACGTCATCAACCCAGCGCACTGGGACACAGTGACCATAAATAATTTATAACGGCACATCATATAAACACACTTATTTACCAAAATACCGAGTATGTCATCCTAACAGAAATAGGAATCACCTTTGATAAATCAAATAAACAAGTAATGAATACATATGTCAATTTTATATTATCTTACAGCTTAAGAGTACGTATCAATTGTTGAAGGTTTAGATTACAACAATGATCAGTGAGTCTCATAATCTTATCCTTCTGTGGTCATGTTCTATACTTAACATAAGTACTAGTGTAATTCTCCAGTCAAAGACAAACTGAATCAAGAATACACTACAGTCTTTTTCCAAGAGAAGTCTCACTGCATGTCTAGACTGTGACGAATAGTTTAGTCTTATAAGGAACCGATAGGTGATCTTTCTGTTCGAAACACTTCGAACCACACTATCTCAATGTAAGACAAGGAGTATGATTGCATAAATAAATAAACTGCAAGCATATGTACTTTGACCGAAACATGATGGCCAGATCAAAATAAAATTACTAGAGTCTGCAAACCGAGCTTTTACAGCATACCTCTAACAATCTCCCACTTATGCTTAATAAGCTCATGGCTACCGCTAACCATGATTCTCTTTCAATCTTAATTCTCAAAGAACTGTTGTCCTTTCTGCCATACATCCGACTTCCAATCCTTTAACATGGCCATCATCCGCTTTCGCCGGAAAGCTAATCCTAAAGGATTCACCTGGTTGTCTACCGATGTAATTAGGCGACAAAAATCCACTCTGTTGCAGTCCTTTGCAACGGGCGTATTTGCTCTATGTGCCACTTGTTTTATGAATTTGTGATTCCTCTCTGTCTGTAACTGCACCAACTGTTATCATAAACAATTGTGACCTGACTTGGCCTGATGAGGTTTCACATTTTTAGTTCAATGGTGAATCCAATCTCTACGTCGCTCGCCATTTGGAAAGGGACGTACTGAGTTCATAATGGAATCTGTCGACGTATTATCGCTTGACATTCATCTAATCTGCTTGGCTTCCACAAGTGAACACAAACCATAAGGTGGTTTTTACTTATAGTTCATGTTTGATTAGAAATCAGCATCCTTTGTAATCTATAGGTTTCTTACGGTTCGTTTGGTAACCATACATATTATCCTTCGCCCTTTTACGGCGCTTGGTCATATGTTCTACCATGAACCATTACTTCCATCTAGGATTACTTCGATTTTTACTATCTACGCAATAAATATTAGGCCTCATCTATTGCATATACTAGGCTTCCTATTGCCATACATAAGTACTACTCATGTATCATGCAAAATAAAATGAGCCTTATGATAGTATCTGGACATGAAATTCAGGGTAACCGCAACATATCTTTCTTGTGATCCTCAATCTCAAGAATTTCTGTTGATCCTGAATTCTTCATATCCAACTACTTGGATAACCGTACCCCTGCGTCTGTCAACATTTTCACAGTGTCTCCAGTGATCAAAATGTTGTATACTCATAGTACAAAAATACCACCACGCTTCCATTGCGCCACACACAATGCTCATTTGGTTAATGATCAAATCCACGATTTGAACTTATCAACCAAATGATCGGCCCACTACAGTCCATAAGTGGACTTTGTCAGCCTACTGACTAGATGCTCTTAGCCATTTTTCAATGAAAACTTTTGGGTGCTGCTCCATGGATATTTCTACAAGACTTTCAATTAAGGAAAATTTCTTGACATCCACTTTGTCTAACTCATAACTCATAATAGATCTCATTCTTTCAAAGTTCACAATTTCATAACAAGCCTTTCTTTGTACAGATTTCAACACGGCTACTGGTGAAAAAAATAACTCATAATAGATCTCATTCTTTCTGATTCTGATATTTCTCAACAAGCCTTGTACAAAAGTCTTCACTTATAGATTTCGTCCAATAGCCTTTACGCTACTTGGTAATTCTATAAGAACCCAGATCTGACTAGAGTCCATGACCCTAAACCAGAAATCATTAAAACTTTGCTAAGTTTCTGTATCCTTGCCTTGGATCTCTTCATTTTATAACTAGGGATCGATTCAAGTTTACTAGAGACTAAGGCGGAGACTTTCTCAAAACATGAATAAACTCATGATTAATACAGACTGAGTCCAACAACTCTCTTATTACCACGAATGGAGTTGTCTTGCAGCCCTCCCACTACAGCGAGGTTCCCTCGTCAAAGGTGTATAACATAAAATATGTGTTGCAGTTTTTATTGTGGTGTCACATTTGTACACTTGGTAACAAGGTTGAACTTTCACCTTTGCCTTTCCTTAAAACAATTCTACAAATGAGCTTAGTGGTTTATTACTTAGTATTCCTCTAAAAATCAGACATTCGCGCTAACGAACACATTCTGACTTTTAGTACTATAATAATCCACTCATTTCTCGTTACTATGAAGTATCCCACAAATAGCCTAATTTCTGAACAAACTTTCCAATCCTATTAGTATCAACTTTTCAGCATGTTGCCGAAATTCTCTGAATCCGAATATGTTTGTGACCAGGCCTAAGCCTAGCCCATAATTCATTCAGAGTAATGACTACTAAGCTTAGATAGGATTATGTTCTGAACTTATCCTGCTATTTGCACAACTCCAATACGAAAAAGTGAAATTCCTAATAACAACATAACCAATCTACTTGAGAGACATTTTCCTACATTCTGTTACACCGTCCTGTTTCGACAAACTAGGTGCAACATGTTGAGATCAAATCTCAACGTCCAAAAAGTATTTCCATGATTTTCTAAAAGGTATTAGTCACTACGACTTAAATCGTAATGCCACTGATACATTAAACTCAACATCTTTACATAACCGCCATTGTACTCTTTCGATGTACTCAAACTTATGAAATGTCACTTAATGTACCCTGTTTTGAACAAAATTCTTAATAGAAAAATATTCAAAACTATATTTTCTCCTAAAATCATAGAACTTTACAAATCAGATGAACCAACTTTAACATTTATTTGGCTTCTAAATCCTTTGACCTTCAAAAGGTCATTTATGTGATTTTAGTTGCCAAGTATAATTCATATGGCTGATAGTTTCATCCATTCCCAAAGAACCCATGAGTTCAATGGCTATCCACCTTTAAATTCTACTAACTCTAAAATCTCCAAACATATTAGATGCCAAAATAACGTATGATTCTGTTATTGAAGGACCTTTCTTCATATTAGTTCTAGTCAACGTGTTACTTATTTCATCTACTGCACTGTGAGACAAATTGGTTTATTGAGTACATCGTCTACCCACGTACCCAACGGATAAAACATCACGCTTTCACGCATACACAATTTAGAAACTGAACATGAGTTCTTTCTAAAACTTGGCACGAAAAGGCAATTACTCAGACACCAAAAATTCTTTTTAATAGATAACCCACTGCAATAGTTGCTACTTTCGTAGCTAGCTGCAGGTGGTAATTCAACTATCACATGTCGATTGGTTTTCTGGAACCTTTTTACATAATTAGTGGTTATGTATCTATATACCAGGTACTGATAGATAACACCACTTAAAATGTTTCAACTTCCTAGTGAATAAGAATTTACCTTTCTTGTCTTAAGGATATGACAGTTCATCTTCCTATGTCCATCTTGCTTAGACCAGATACACATGCCATTCGGCTTGTAATCTTCAGCAAAAATAAGACACTATCCAAGTTCTATTTCTAATCATGTTTGAACAAGTAAATTATCTGTGAGTATTACGGACAACGGATTGAAAAGACATTTTGAATTCTTCCGATCATGCAAACATAGTCTTTACTCAATCAACTGTTTTCGAATCATCAAATATTGATCCCTTCAAAACATTATTAGAATAAATTCACTGACACCTCAAAACACCGAATCCCCAAAGGCCACTGAGTGTGGACGTCAACGGTTCAAACCATCGTAAGAGGAGGGATAAATCCCATTAGCTTAACGTACTGCCAAGCAATACTTAACTAATAGACGGTCAAACTTTTGGCCAGCGCAATAAACTTATAAAAAAATAAAAACGACCTTTTCCTTTGGAAATATCGTGATTATTTGCACTTTAAGCGTAACCCATTAATTGATCCTAAGTTTACTACCAAAATTATACGTCCACCTCTGGATGACCCGTGCGCTTTTGAAATAGCTCACTATAACCATCCCGAAGGAGATTCGTCCTTGTGAACTGTAAAATAAAACGTCATTTGGGCTCGATTTAAATCACTTCACTGACAAACCTAAAATGGAGGCCTTAGATATTATTTATTTCAACCCATTACACACTTAATATAATTTTTAGTTTAAAGGGATTTTCCTAAACATGCTCCTAATAATTCAATTTGCACATAGAGTAGTTAAATCACATAAGGATGTGCATGATTAATAGGCAATAATAAACAAGGAACTAAGATCCAACTATCATGGCCATTTAATCAATCTCCAATCATTCGGGAAACGCAGTCTTGTCTTTGTTGAACTGGGTCTTCCTATTCAGGACTTGGATTTTCTTTTTTGCCGTGACTCTCACTATGTCTGCAAACACCTTAATTATGCTCGTATCTGATAGCAAGCTGCCTAAAAGTATGTTTGCATTTGCACAGTACCACATATCCCGTCAACTACGGGTTTGCAGGGTAGCCCGCCTTGTCACGTCGAGTGATGTCCGCGCTCACCGGGTCGAACGAACATTTACATAATATAAATTACATACATTGATCCTATGGCCCAAGTAGGGGTCGTACATGAATGATCTAGTAAAGCATTTAAACAATGCGGTGTCCCACCGCGCGAATAAATTATTACAAGCATTCACCAATCGAAAAATCCTAGACATGTCCAAGGCTTATAAAACGGCATACATGAATTAAAAAACAAACATACAAGCGGGCCATAATATTCGGCTTCAAGAATACCTGTAAAGAACACTTATTTGCAATTCTAATCTATTATGTGTTGTGTCCGTACATAATTAATTCACATATATCATGCAAGTCCTAATTCGAATAATGCACAAAGCGAATTAGCCTGGTCTATGATACCAGTTGTTGGGTTCTAATAGGAATGTCGACAATGTGCACATTCAAATCTATTGAATGATAACTCCTAATGCAGTGTAATCTATAGTTAGGATTAGGACTTACGGTTTAGAAAAAATTTCCGACTTTGAGTTGTTTCTGATTTTCGTTGGTGGAGGTCGTCTGAACACCAAAGTCCAATGGGCAGCTGGACTTGGCCTTTCTCGATTCTAATCGAGTTGTCAAGGTGCTCCAATCGCTCATCAAGCTCATCGGATTGTTCGGACCTTGAGTCAGTGACTTGGAGTCCTCGGGCCGCTTGGAAATCATCTCGGGCATGAACAAGGATTACTGGGTAGGGCTAAACTGGGTCGGACCGGTCTGGACCAGGTCTGGTCGGGTCTGGGCAGGACTTGGCTGGTTTGGGTCGGGTCTGGTCGTTGGGCATGGGGACTGGTCTGCTGGCCGCGGACTGCATGCACACATGGCCGGGGATGCACACTGCTGAGCGCTGATGCACGCGCGCGGGCGCAGGGCGCGCGAGATAGTCGAGCAGTGGCATCGCTTGTAGGCAGGGCGTGCATCTTCTTCACGGATCGCGCAGGGGTGCTGGCGGTCGTCTGTTGGGCGCGCGCGAAGAACGCTGGAGCGCACGGTGACCCGCGGTGGACACGGGCATAGCGCATGGCACACTGGGATGCAGTGCAGGTGTGTGCGTTGCAGTGCGCGTGGTGGGCGTCTGTTAGCGCACTCGTGCGCGGCCGAGCACGGGTGGTGCTGGGGCATGGCGTGCGGGCGCGTGAGGCTCCGGTGAAGGCGCGTCCGGCGGTGGCTGATCGCTGAAATCACGCCGGTGAACTCATGCTGCTTCGGTGGTCGTCCTCTCCTATTTTGGTGGCCATCGGAGGTGCTGCAGGGATGAATATATCCGACGGGATGAACGCATATATATATATATATATTCAACGGGATAAGAATCTACAACCTTCAAATCTTCTATTGTAACCTTTACATAATCTCTAATAAATCTTGGTGGAGCGATTTATTAGATTTCCCAAAACCTCTCGATCATCCTCTTCTATGACATTACGGTGGTAAGCGATCTTTCTCTCGAATAAGAATCTCTCTCTTTCTTTCTCACTTGAAGAGGCCGAATTCTTCCACCCCTTCGGGGAGAAAAACGTGTGTTACATGATCTTAGAGGCTATGAGACTTAATGTACTTATAGGCTACAATAAGGACCTTAAGGAGATGCTAAATATGGGCGTATTTCTTCAGGTTTAGGAATCCTTATTATTTTCCATCTCATTTTCCCATCTAGGATAATATTCCTAATATTTAATTACCTTCTAGAAGACTCCATAGTCTCCTAACCCTAGGTAATATTCTAGAAAAAATATTTCCATCCTTAGGGAAATATGGAATATAATTAATTCCTAATTCCTAATTTAGAATTAAATAATAAACATTCCACTGGAGTAATATTATTGCTCTCCCCATTTAGCTCCAAATTACAATTAACTCGTTTCCTCTTATTACATATATTAATCTAGTTGACCGATTTATCTCCCCATGTTTAAGATATAACGTCCGTTGATTAATTAAATTACTGACAAAACAATTAATCAACTTGTTATTCATTTCTGAAACTAGTACCACTTAGATCCTTAATCATTATGCCGGATAACACATCCGCCTGCAGGGCTTGACATAATTTTCATTCCTGAGTTCATGTCGGGGACATCATCAACCCAGCGCACTAGGATACAGTTGACCGTAAATAATTTATAATGACACATCATATAAACACACTTATTTACCAAAATACCGAGTATGTCATCCTAACAGAAATATGAATCACCCTTGATAAGTCAAATAAACAAGTAATGAGTACATATGCCCGTTTTATATTATCTTACAGTGTAAGAGTACGCATCAATTGCTAAAGGTCTAGATTACAACAACGATCAATGAGTCTCATAATCTTATCCTTCTGTGGTCCTGTTCAATACTTTACATAAGTACTAATGTAATTCTCCAGTCAAAGACATATTGAATCAAGAATACACTACAGTCTTTTTCCAAGAGGGATCTCACTGCCTGTCTAGACTGTGAACGAATAGTTTAGTCTTACAAGGAACCGATAAGTGAACTTTCTGTTCGAAACACTTCGAACCACACTATCTCAATGTAAGACAAGGAGTATGATTGCATAAATAAATAAAATGCAAGCATATGTACTTTGACTGAAACATGATGGCCAGATCAAATGGAATTACTAGAGTCTGCAAAACCGAGCTTTTACAGCATACCTCTAACAGAAACTTGGAGCCATCACGGCTTAGGAACAATGCAATACTGACTGGAGCTCAAAGTTGAAAAACTTAAAGAGCACGCATAAGGAGCTTAATAAGGAATCATTATCTCATATCTCAGTTCGTGCCTAAGCTGCTAAAAATGCCCTCAAGCTTGCCCAACACATGCTACATGACCATCTAGACGACGTTAAAACCAAGACTAGGTTGTCGTCGCTCAGGCTTCAAGCCCTTAGTTTGGCCAATTCTGAAAAGCTTTTCTACCAACAAAAGGCCAAATATCATTTTCAGATAAACAATAACCAGTGCACTAGATTTTATCATGCCATGGTCAAAAGGCGAGCAAAGTGCAACTTCGTTCCCTCCATTATCCGAAAAAAATAGGTCTCTTACAACCTCCCTAGATGAAGTGGCCAATGAGTTTGTGTGCTATAGTAAGAAGGTTCTAGGGACGGGCTTTGTTACGGAGGACATGGACCGCCGTATTATTAATTCTGGGGCACGCTTTTCCAACGTTCATCACAACATGCTTATGGCACCAGTGAGCGAAGGCGACATCAAACCTATCCTTGAGAAAATAGAGGGAAAAAAATCCCTGGGGACAGATGGATATACTTTCACCTTCTACCTGAAGAGTTTGGACATTGTTGGAGTGGATATGACTACGGCAATTCAAGAATATTTCCGAGTAGTCTCGCTACTTAAGCTATGGAATCATATGGCCCTCACTCTAGTTCTTAAGTCCAAGCATTCTTCATTGGTAACAGACTACATGCCAATCGCATGTTGCAATATATTATATTAAATTTGCTCCAAGAACCTTGCTGGGAGAATTAGTGAAGTCCTTGACTCCATCATTGAAAAATTTCAAGCGTCATTTGTTAAGGGGAGAAATATGTCCGACAATATTACCATTATGCAGCAAATGCTCTGGCAATACCTGAGGAAGCGAATATCTTCCAGGTGTACAATTAAGATTGATTTGCGCAAAGCATTTGATATAGTTTTCTGCTCCTCCTTGAAATAGGTACTTGAAGGTCTAGGTTTGCCTAGGACCTTTCTGAATTTGGTCATGGAATGCGTCACAACTCAATCTTATTCAATATCAATCAACGGGAGTCTTAAGGGACATTTCAAAGGGGCACGTGGACTTAGGCAAGGTGACCCCTCTCACCATACCTCTTTGTGATTTGCATTGAATATCTCTCGAGGCTGATAATGTGCAACACGACGGAGGGCTCAAATTCTAATATCCACCCGATGTGTGGCCAACTCAAAGTTACACATCTAGCCTTCGCCAAGGATTTTATTCTTCTTTCTAGAGGAGACTCAAAGTCCATTGAAGTCCTCATGAATTGCCTACAAGATTTTGGGGAAAAATCAGGGCTTGAAATGAGTATTTAAAAGTCCAGGATTTACTTGGCCGATGTGGATAATGTTACCTGAGCATCAATACTTCACGACACGCACCTGCAAAGTGGACCCAATACCTTGGAGTCCCCCTAATTGCCAAAGGTATCATCGTGAATCTCTATGATGATTTGGTCAAAAAATTGGGACACAACTTAAGAGATGGAATACCCATATGCTCTCTTATGTGGGCTGCGTGCAACTCATTCATTCAGTTATACAATGGATTGAGTGCTTTAGGATATGCATCTTTTAGTTGCCAACATTTATTCGCACCAAATCACCCAACACTAGCAATTCTTTTGGGGCTCAAACAGTGTGAATGTAGATTGAGATAGCTTATGCCTACCGTGTCTGAAAGGGGGGAGAGGAGTGGTACTTTGGGATTTAAAAGCCTGGAACCAAGTGTTGCTCACACGCACGCTTTGTAACATTCAAGCCAAAAAGGACATGATGTGGTACAAGTGGATCAACCATGTTTATCTCAGGGTCAGTAGTAGTTGGCACTTGGAAATCTATAAGAGCGACACACCTCTTTTTAAAAGTTTATATGAGTCCATAATGTTTTGATCACAAAAGCTGGAAGTAAGCAAGCCGCGGCTGCTCTTCGTCACAACTGGGGCAACGGAGGCCAACAAGTTGTGACATACACATGCTATGAATTCTTAAGACCGAGGGGCAACGTTGTTCCATGGACATGAGTAGTCTCAGGGCTATGCAACACTTCCAAGCATTCTTTTATCATCTGGCTCGGAGTTCTCAATCGTCTCCACACCAAAGATCGACTAGGATTCAAGGACGAGGATCCATCATACATTTATTGCAAGAGGGATGTGGCATTAGTGGGTCACTTCGCCTTTGTATGTCAATTTAGCTCTCAAATTTGGGCGGAGATTCGTGACTGGTCAGGGTTGTGCCATATACCATTGACACTCAAAGCCGCACTGAAATGGACAAAAAGATAAGCTCAAATGGCAGGTTGGCAATCCAAATTGAAGAAGGCAGCCCTCGCAGCAACTCTATAATTTATTTGAAATGCTCGTAATATATTGATCTCCAAAAAAAAATTCAGACTCTGAGGCATGTCATTATAAAGGTCCAACCTACTACTATACCATATTCACCTTGTATCTGAATGTGCTCGCCGACATTAAAAGAAGAGCCCTTGGGATATGCTAGGCTCTATTGGTTTGCACAGTCGACCTGCCAAGCACTTGCGATGCACAAGTTGATGGAGCGTGAATGTGCTCGTCGACATTAAAAGAACATCCCTTGGGATATGCTAGGTTCCATTATTTTACGCGGTCAACCTGCCAAGCACTCGCGATGCATAGGTTAACCGAGCCACGTAGGGCGCTGGGTTGCGGCTAGTTTAGTGGACTTGTTTGTATTTGTTTTCTTTTGGGGACTTGTGTGAGAAACCGACTTGTGGTTCTCTGTTTATACATTTGATCTGCGAGTGAGGAGCCTAGATTTTTGCTGCCCACTTTGCTTTTGTATGTCGTTTGACATCCATTGTACCCTCTTTTTTTATTTATTTATTATCATTTACCGATGAAAAAAACAAATCCAAGATGAAACCGATTACTGGAAGAGAGCTCTCCATAGCCTCTGCATCAAACAATAAAACACTAAAGCAATACTAAGATATCCAAAATAACAAAAAAAACAAACAAACAAACAAACAAACAAACAAAGAGCCAAACCAAAAGCCCAAGAGACTAAAAGTGATGCACCTATTGAATCAAAAATAGAAACCTAGCAGAAAACTACAAGTTTAACGGTAAACAACAAATCAAAGACTAAAACAGAAAAAGCACTGTTAGCCAAGAGTTATCCCACAAATTTCAAAAACAGAATAAACCTAGAGGGCTTGTATTAGCCTCCTCAAACTCTAGTCATTCCTTTCTAGCTCCTCTTGCTATTTTGATGAAGCGAAAGCCTACAAAAGGGAAAACAATAGATAAAGTCTCAAGATAGTATTTTTAATTCATAAATTTGACACATTCTCCATAATGAAAAAGAAGCTAATAAATAGAATCTAACAAAGCCCTTTCGCTTTATTTTTTTAAGGTTGTCGACTCCCATAGATCCACTCTCCACGAGATAGATCATATCATGGCTCGTCATTTCTAGGGAACAGGGACGGCTCCCAGAGGGATAGACAAGTCCATTGGTGAAGTGGGATTTCGTTCGTCGGTATTTTTTTGAGGGTGGCCTTGGGATCCGTTGTTTATCAGATGTTGTCACCGTTTTCTTTTATAAGATGTGGTGGCACTTCAGAGAGGGTAAGTCGCTTTGGGCTTAGTATATTCGCGGTAAGTATTTTCCCAGAGGTGTTTTTCATCTCTGTAAGGTGACAACCACCAATTGGGTGAGGGGTATATTAGCTTTTAGGGTAAGTGGTAGTTTAGTGAAGAGCTCTTTTCGATCACTAAGCAGGTCATTCACTTCCTTTCCCTGCAAACGAAGGTCTTGTGGATCGATGGGACGTGAGATAGAGATAGGTTAGAGAGAAAATTGGGTATTGGAGTGGGTTTCAGTGCCAGTTATTAGAGCAGATCCAACAGATTCTCATATCGTAGGATGGTTCGGACAGTATGAAGTGGAGACTTACATCTTCGGATGTATTTTCTACGACCTCGACTTGGGGGAATTACTGTTGAGTGACCGGCCTAACCTCCTCATTAGGGCCATTTGGATCGACCTGCTTACCTTGACTATCCCTGTCTTTCTTTGTCGTCTTTTTCAGCGTAGGATTCCGATCGACTCTATAGTGTAAGTGAGGGGTTTCCTTCCCCTCGCGGTGTTACTGTTGTGTCAAGACTGGTGATTTCTAGACAGAGATTTTTTTCCATTTGTTTTTAGAGTGAGGTTAGGAAAATAGTATGGGAGAATTTTTCCACTTATACTCATATAGCCCTACCCACTACAGACAGTTTCTTTGTGCTCCTGGGTTTTTTTCCTAATAGTGCACACACTTTAGATATGTGGGTTTCATAATTCCTTGTCTAATCATGTAGTTCATCCAAACAGAGAGAAAAAGTGCGAAGCATAGGGGTATTATTTTTATGTGGTCTCACATTATTCGGCATGTTGATCGACATCTCTTCCTTCTCACAACTCTGGACAGACTCACGCCTAGAAACTGGCCAGCTTGCACGCCGCCTTGTCGCTTCGTGCTATCTCTGTTGTCACTTGTCCAACATCCTTGGCCCAGAGCTGTTTTTTGGCAGAGACTCAACTCCCCTTGAGTTAAGCCGAAAACCGATGGATCTTCCGACCGACTCACCGGAGCCGTCAGAGGCGGGGGCCTGATAAGGTATCACAGCAGAGCTGCTATTATTGCCTTTCACGTCCCTCTTTAGGCCTTCTCGGGCTATGACATGGCGGTTCAGGTGCTCCAGATCGGTCTTCTGATTGTAGTTTCTTTCGCTACTCACATTTGAATTGAGTTGGATGCTGCCGCTGTCGCCACCCCCTTGACCTCGGGCCACCAGGGCTCGTGGAAGATTCAACACCCTCTCATGCATATCAAGTCCACACCACACATCAGTCGATCCACTACCGAATCTCGCACATCTTTCGCGAGGAGAACCGACCCGATAGCTATATAGCCAGCCTCAGCACCTCCATCCCCAAAGGCGCAGTTTCCACCCAAATGACGCCCCTCTCCACCGTCGTTCTCTTGTGCAGATGGATCAAGATGGCTACCTCTCATTCAGATTCTAGTAAACATTCTGTATTTTTGTGCTTTTGCCCACTTTGTGGTGCAGACTGCTCATCAGGGCGCCTGTCACCCCAGGTTCCCACTTTTTTTTTTTTTTTGACATGTGTAGACTGTGTTTTTTTTTCAGCCCAACTAGGGTCTTGATTATATACAGGTTGGGGATCCGGTCTTAATCCCCCACCCTCTGGGGTGTTTCTTCATTTAAAAAAAAAAGAACTTTCATACCAAATAAAAGACGAAAATAATTAAATAAATTTACTAACAAATTTAGGACTAAAATACTAACAATAAATAAAAAAAATAACTAAATTAAAGATTTAAAATATTATGCTTGTCTTCATCTCTATCATTCTACCTCTCTCAAAAAAGATTCGCCTCGAATCCAACGCAATCTCGTCTCTACAGCATATCGGCCAAACTTCTTCCACACAACGCCCAACGGATCTAAAGCCTTCAATCTAAAAATTTTAATACTAAGAACATATTCCATCACAAGAACTTATGGGAATGTGTATTCCCAATATATGGTTTGAACTTGCACATAATCTATGTCGTTGAATTTGTTAGCAAAATGCTCAACATTAGTCGCTTCCTTGGTGTAGTCAATTTCCTCGTCATCAAAAAGATGCATACCCTCATATTTGGTCGACCATTCGTCATAAAAAAGAAGCGGACTCTCATATTCGGTCGATCTTTCGTCATAAAAAAAGAGGTGAACCCACATATTTGGGCTACCCCTCGCCATACCAAAAAAAGCGGACTCTCTTACTCGGTCGACCCCTTCTCATCCAAGAACTCGGTGGCTTCCAAGACATTGGAGAACTATGAGGTCTCAACCCGAAAGAATCCTCACAACGTCGATCGTCGACGAAGTAGTCCTCCTCTTGTGCCAACATATTGCCAAAAGGACGTACTCCGGATGTGGTGACGTCAAAGTCACTGCCATCGACAGAAGATTTAGGCGATTGATAGTAGGGCGCCCCGCATGTGCCCCTACTGCGTCCACCGTTCATTTTCCCACGGTCGCCACGTCCTCCATCGGGGGCGCGATTTTCTTTCTTGCCGTGAAAAGTGATACGTAGAGCTAATTGGATGTTCTCGAGCCCCGCGGCTAGATCTGCGACCTTGCATCCAAAAGCCTATCCAAACGCCTTGTGTTGGCGTCCCAACACCTTACACTAGCATCCCAACGTCGTGTTGTCGTCAACATCGTTCCATCTCAGTGACATCTTGTAGGAATCATATTGGTCTGTTGATACCAGTTGATGTAGCAAAAACGTACGAAAGGGAAAACAAGAGATAAAATCTCATGACAATATTACTTGACCCATTCTCCAAAATGAAGAAGCAATAAATAAAATCACACAAAGCCCTAATTAACTAACTTACCTAACAAGAGAAAGATACTAAATAAAAAATTAAAATAATTAAGTAACTTTACTAACAGATCTATGACTAACGTACTAATAATAAATAAACATAATAAATAACTAAATTAAAGATCTGAAAGATCATGTTTGTCATCATCTCTATCATATCTCCAACTTACTTTTCCAAAGTTAAACACGCAGTTGTTTCTTGTCTTCCATAACCAGCATAAAATATACATTGAAAGATGAATCTTGTCTGCAATGTAATCGGCCACATCAATATATCAAATATCATACCACCAGTGCTTAAAAGAATTTGAAGAGGGATGCAGATCATTTTAGTCAATCCTAACAAGTTTTCAGACATGAAGTATGATGTTGCCCTATTAAAATATACCGATTTAAATGCTAATTACTCGATCGGAAGACAAGTCAAGCCGCTCATGAGTGGACAGAAGGTATCTTAAATCGACTATCTAAACTACCACGATATCTACAGTCGCATTCTCATGTCGAGTTGCCAAAGTCAACTCTCTTTATGACCACAATAGTGCAGAAAGCCCTCTGTATTCGCAATCCTGAAACATGCATGACCAGTGCAACTTCCATAAATCATCCTGAGTCGAGAATGATGATTGCGACTACGATTAACTTTGTTTAGAAGACGAGAATAGTCCAAGGGCAGACCATAGAGTCTCCTGATGCTCATAAACTCTAAGTCGACCTCTAGCTATTCGAGGTGGACTCCTTATGCCTCGAGATGGGGAGAGAGCGACGACTCAAGGTACTTCGTGATATTCGGGCTTATTCGTTGGGTAAGCAAGAGTCTTTATTGGATAAGATGGTATTTTAAGGTGACTCAGGTCTGACTAAGAGAAAATTATGACGCAAGTAAACCGGGAAAATGGGTCGTTCGACCAGGGTAACATAGGTATTGCAAGTAGGTATTGTTTTCTATATAAAGAGACAGGGGTAACCGTAAACCCCAACTTTCATTCTCTATATTCACTTTCTTTGCTGCTGCTGCTCCCACTGAGCAGAACTTTTTCATCTTTCTCATACTGACTTGAGCGTCGGGGGCTCTACGCCGGAAACACTTCCGACGTTGGGTTCTTGCAGGTGTTTGAGGCGACCTAGCAACGATTTAGAAGCGGTTTGAACAGATCGGAGTTTATATTCACATGTTCACTCCGGATCTAGGAGGAGACCATCAAAATACCCTGGGACACTTGAAGAAAATGTGCTCTAAATCCTCCTTCATCTCTCCACACACCTAATAGATAGGTCCCACATTCAAGAATTTTCTCTTTAGCCCATCAGAAGTACTCAAAAAATTTACCAACATCAGCACAGGAAATCCTCCTTTAACATCTCCATAACAGATATAGTATCATTGACATTAATAAAATTGGAGCATTCTTGGTATTACTAAAATTGGGAATTTTATCTCGTAGGCCTTCAAATAATATCAATAGGATACCACCTTATCAATCAGTTACATCTCAATCACATCCCAAAATGTTCTAATCTTACGTGTTGATTTATATATTTCGTAATCTATGCGTCGAATTTTTTTTTATATTCCTACGTGTCAATATATGTGTTTCGTACTCTATGTGTCCGAATTTCGATATATGTATCTGTGCATGTGTCGGATTTTGATTTATGTTCCTACGTGTTGATTTATGTGTTTCGTAATCTATGTGTCGAATTTTGATTTTTGTGTTTGTGTTTCGTAACTCTATCTCTTTGATTTAGAGTAGTACATGTAAATCTAGATTTCAGTCTATGTCATCAATACTTTTAATATCATCAATACTTTTAATATCGTATAACGCTTGACTAGCTTAAATTCTAAATATATTAAAAGTTAATAACTTTTGTATTTGTTATTAGATTTTCATATAATATATCAACTTTTGTATTTCTTATTAGATTTTTGTATATAATATACCAGATTAATCATGTTTTGACGGTATTCTATTTGATATTCATATTGCATATATAAAATAAATAAATAATTTATTTATCATAAAATTATATAATCTATCTACAGTAATAATACTATTATCATCAATATTAAAAATCATATATAGAATCATTACATATGAGTTAAAAATATTATAAATAAGTCGATCAAATTGTGAAAAAAAATCATTTCAAATATAAACATAAAAGTATTTTTTAAAAGTACTTAAAATTAAATAAAGAAAAATCTCATTTTAAATTCTAATAGTAAAATAAATTTTAAAAAAGTATTTAATTTAAATAAATAACTTCTTTCTTACATTACATTAGAATTCCAGTATAATTTTTTTGTTCAGCAAGAGCGTAATTACGATAGTACTGATAATTTTTTAAAATACTAAAACGATCAAAACTCTTCACTGAATAAACTATCTAAAATCAATTTTTGGCAAATAGAGATAGCATCTCAACATTACGATAAACGTGTTTCATTTTCTACAATCAATGGATCATTTTTAGATTTTTTTTTTTTTTATTTTGTGCATGCAATATGTTGGGGTATATTAAAAAAATAATAATAATAATAATAATAAAAAAAAAAAATTATACATATTACTACCTACATTTTTCTCACATAACAAATTCAATGAAATTCACAACAATTCATGTTTATAGAATTGCAGTTTTTCAAATGATTTTAAAATATGTTTAAGCTTCAAGCTGTCTTGTAACATGAATTATAAATGTATGTAAAATAGAAATAATTTATTACATAAAAATTTGAAATGACATTTTCGATATTTGTTCAACATAAAATTCAATTATTTATGCTAAAATACAAATACAAAATAGATGCAATACAAAGCATCAAATATATGAAAAGTTTTTCATTCGAAAACCGAAAACAGGTACGTAACAGCGTTTATTTTATTTTTTAAGCTCACTCAAATATTCAATCGTCTCTTCATCAAAACTACAAAAAGGCACATCAAACACCAAAAAACCATCTCAACAAATACTCTCAATGTTATAGGATGCAAGCACAATTGGGGCCTCTCAAAAGTTATAAAACATCTTCTAAATATGCCAAAAAAATGGATTCCATCTAAAAAAAAACAAATACTGAACCGTGGGCCCTACCCTGAGAATTTAGTCGACGTACTTTTGTTTTTACCAGGGACTGTTTCCGGTGGAAGACGATGACATCACAGAGAGAATGTCGGTTACGGAGGCCATAGCGCTCAAAGCAGCTTTCAGAACGTCTTGCGAGCATCCAGGTTTCACTATGGCACGTACCTGGAATTGTGAAGAGGTAAAAAAAAAGGTAATCAAATATTAAACCAAACAAAATAAAAGGGATAAAAAAGTGAATTGGATTTTTCGCTCGTAATTGGACTAGACCTCGGGAGTTGTGTTTGCAAGTAATAGCTGACTGAAGTAAGAAAGTAATCAGGGTTCGATTGATTTTGATTTGCTCCCAGATGATTTCAGGGATTGAAAAAAATGATTTGTAGGGAAGAAAGAGCATATAACCTTGTCAAGGTGTTCCTGCAATTTTTTTATGCGGCCCATGTAATCCTGATCTTCAACGCAAAGGGTCACAGCCTTAGCATCAGCACCGGGACCTTCAAACTGAAGGGGTCCCGGGTTTCTATACACATCGTCCATCAGAAACTTGGTTGCATTCTGTCTCAATAACCTGCCAAACAAAGTGAAACACTGGCTCAAGTACTTGACCAATTATCCTGGATAAGACGTTCCAAAAAAGAGTAAAGAGCGAAAAAAGTGTAAACAGAAACTGTGAAATAATAAAGTTACAACTTACAAGAATATTCATAATTCCATGCCACTACATTAGCCCAACTAATAGGCCAAGATATCAGTCAAATATTTCCCTTGAGATTTTGCCAATCAATTATTCCCCATCTCATATCAATCAATTATTACTCTCATTACTACTAAAATAAACTCCATATTACACATTCAAAGAGACAAAAACTTGGGAGTTGGGCCACACAGTCTGGAAACTTCATCAACCGATTTAGTGCTATTCATGTTAGTTATTTTTTTGCTCGTTCAAGTTTTTGTTTCAGCTTTTTAGGGTTTTTAGTTTCTTTCTTCTTTTTTGTTTTTTTTTTTTTATAACTTTTAGTCCCTTTAATGTTTTAAGAGTTTTCCTATTTTCAAATATTTTCCTTCATATTTTACTTTGAGATTATAGAGGAGTGGAAGGAGTGTGGTTCTTTCGAAGATTATTCACACAGTTTGATAATAAAAGGTAAAAATGAGAGGCAAGACATACTCATAGGCTTTGCCCTTCAAATCAACAATTGCTGGATGCAAAGCTGGTTTTCCGAGGTTTGAAGCCCCAGGACCATGACCATAGCGCCTAACAGTCATCATAGCCTGAAAAAGTCGCAAATGAAATTATCACTTTGCCATTACATCATTCACAACTTATCAAGGAATGTTTTCCCAGCCGGAACTTTCCATGAGCAATATATAAACGATAAAGGATAAAGAATCATACTGTTATAGGTGCAGCACCACAGCGCCACTTATTAACAGGATTCTTCAAGTTGGTTACCGTTGCCATATAACCATTCAAACCAGCAGCAATTATGTGATAGCTATGACCAAGCACCTGTCATAACATCAACATCACTTTTTAGATCTTTGGCATGTTTGCTAATTCATATTTCAACAAAGAGAATTAAATAGGAGAATTATGATAACAAATTAAACGCATTTCTACCCTCCAATTTTTTTATTTTTTTTTTTTAGCCAACAGGCGCAATCATGAAACCACTGGGCCCGGGAATTTGTTTCAAATTTGTTTCATCAATACCAAAAGGTTAGGATTAAATCAGAAACTGAACTTACATAAGCATAATCACAATCAAATTTTGATGGCAATGATCCACGAGCTTGATAACCGAAAAAATGGCAAATTGCATTGAATTTCTTTCCCTTGTATGTCCCTTCTTTCTGCACAGGCACAATGAGATGCAAAATGATCACAATCTAGTACAAGATTTCTTTTGAAAATTATCAAATAAAGTGACACGAGAGGAACCAATAAACAGTGCAGGAAATGCAATTTTGGATCTTCATAAAAACATAAGCACGAGAGAGAGAGAGAGGGTTACCAATCGCTTGTTCATCTCTGCTTAAACAAGATGAGCTAGGAGTTTCTCTGTCTCAATCTGTTTAATAATGGCAAGGAATTTAGCTAAGAGTTGCTTCACCTTGTGCAAAGATAAAACTTAAACGGACATGTTTGGTTTACGTACCTGAGATAGCTGTGCTGAGTCATCAGATTCTGGGTGAAGAAGGAGCTGACACAACACCACTATCAGCGTAAGCAAGATAACTCAAGGAGATGAATAATATGCACATTTTAACATAATTAAATGACTTATAATGTACCTGTTTTCTAATAAATGGAGGCAGAAACTCAAACAACGCAGATGCCCACGGTGACAAATGAGCAGAAATTTTTTCAGCAGAAACACCTTGCCTGAGCAAGCCATGAATTTCCTGGGAGACGGAGAAATATCAATCGCATATCAAAAGAGATCATCATACAAAAAAACCAAGGCTGTTAACATCCCAGATTCTATCATAAGCAACTAAGCTCTCAACACATTTGGAAAACTACAAGAAAAAGGGAATTTAGTGACGCTTTTTTTTATTTTTTTGTGCTTAGTGACACTTATTAGCATCACAAACAAATTTACCTAACCTTTTAAAAGTGTCACGAGTTGCGTTGTTGAATTCACTGTAAGTATATATTTCAAGAATGGGAAGTGATATAGTGCAAAATAAAATGACTGAGAAGCCAATGATCAATGATGGTTACCTTCAGTAGTGCATAAACTTCAGGAATGCTTTCTATGAGCCCCTCAGGCAATAAGATGACACCATGGTGTTTGTCTGGAGAAGGAAATATGTCAGAAGGCAATCATTAGCTGTTAAAAACTAAAATACCAAAAAAAAAAAAAAAAAAAACTAAAATACCAACAAGGGCTCCTCACGAATTCTACCTTGTTCACCCCTAGCTTGCACTGCATCACATATTTGTTTTGTGATGTCAAAAAGTGTTAGTTTTGATGCGGCCACTTCTTCAGCAAGAATAACCTGCAACAATGATAAAAACTCTCAAAAACACAGAGGAAAACTCAAAGTATCTAGCAGTGTCGCTGTTTCATCAGACTATCAAAGAGGAATCAAAGTACAAACCATATTGGGGTGAGATTGGAGAGTGCATTCCAACGCGACATGTGAAGCCTTCCGCCCCATGAGACGAATAAAATAATAATACTGCAAATGGATGGAGAGATAGAAGAAAATAACGAAGATGAGTTGTACAAGAACTAACAAGAAGATGAAATATGCACATATCATGTCTTCTAAAGACAAAAAAAAAAAAAAAAAAAAA
>CACSLK010028053.1:7772892-7785109 GCA_902706635.1 Striga hermonthica | reverse complement strand
TTTTTGCCTCTTTGAATGTGTAAAATGGAGTTTAGTTTAGTAGTAATTAGAGTAAAAATTGATTGATATGAGATGGCGAATAATTGATTGGCAAGATCTCAAGGGAAAATACTTGACTGATATCTTGGCCTATTAGTTGGGCTAATGTAGTGGCATGGAATTATGAATATTCTTGTAAGTTGTAACTTTATTATTTCACAGTTTCTGTTTACACTTTTTTCGCTCTGTACTCTTTTTTGGAACGTCTTATCCAGGATAATTGGTCAAGTACTTGAGCCAGTGTTTCACTTTGTTTGGCAGGTTATTGAGACAGAATGCAACCAAGTTTCTGATGGACGATGTGTATAGAAACCCGGGACCCCTTCAGTTTGAAGGTCCCGGTGCTGATGCTAAGGCTGTGACCCTTTGCGTTGAAGATCAGGATTACATGGGCCGCATAAAAAAATTGCAGGAACACCTTGACAAGGTTATATGCTCTTTCTTCCCTACAAATCATTTTTTTCAATCCCTGAAATCATCTGGGAGCAAATCAAAATCAATCGAACCCTGATTTACTTTCTTACTTCAGTCAACTATTACTTGCAAACACAACTTTCGAGGTCTAGTCCAATTACGAGCGAAAAATCCAATTCACTTTTTTTATCCCTTTTATTTTGTTTGGTTTAATATTTGATTACCTTTTTTTTACCTCTTCATAATTCCAGGTACGTGCCATAGTGAAACCTGGATGCTCGCAAGACGTTCTGAAAGCTGCTTTGAGCGCTATGGCCTCCGTAACCGACATTCTCTCTGTGATGTCATCATCTTCCACCGGGAACAGTCCCTGGTAAAAACAAAAGTACGTCGACTAAATTCTGAGGGTAGGGTCCACGGTTCAGTATTTGTTTTTTTTAGATGGAATCCATTTTTTTGGCATATTTAGAAGATGTTTTAACTTTTGAGAGGCCCCAATTGTGCTTGCATCCTATAACATTGAGAGTATTTGTTGAGATGGTTTTTTGGTCTTTGATGTGCCTTTTTGTAGTTTTGCTGAAGAGGACGATTGAATATTTGAGTGAGCTTAAAAAATAAAATAAACGTGTGTTACGTACCTGTTTTCTGTTTCGAATGAAAAACTTTTCATATATTTGATGCTTTGTATTGCATCTGTTTTGTATTTGTATTTTAGCATAAATAATTGAATTTTATGTTGAACAAATATCGAAAATGTCATTTCAAATTTTTATGTAATAAATTATTTCTATTTTACATACATTTATAATTCATGTTACAAGACAGCTTGAAGCTTAAACATATTTTAAAATCATTTGAAAAACTGCAATTCTATAAACATGAAACGTTCTGAATTTCATTGAATTTGATATGTGAGAAAAATGTAGGTAGTAATATGTATAATTTATTATTATTATTATTATTATTATTATTATTATTATTATTATTATTATTATTATTATTTATTTATTTATTTTTTTTGTAATATACCCCAAGATATTGCATGCATAAAATCAAAGAAAAACCTAAAAATGATTCATTGATTGTAGAAAATGAAACACGTATCGTATTGTTGAGATGCGATCTCTATTTGCCCAAAATTGATTTTAGATAGTTTATTCAACGAAGAGTTTTGATCGTATTAGTATTTTAAAAAATTATCAGTACTATCGTGATTACACACTTGCTAAACAAAAAAATTATACTGGGAATTCTAATGTAATGTAAGAAAGAAGTTATTTATTTAAATTAAATACTTTTTTAAAATTTATTTTACTATTAGTATTTAAAATGAGATTTTTCTGTATTTAATTTTAAGTACTTTTAAAAAATACTTTTATGTTTATATTTGAAATGATTTTTTTCACAATTTTGATCGACTTATATTATAATATTTTTAACTCATATGTAATGATTCAATATATGATTTTTAATATTGATGATAAATAGTATTAATATTTTTAATTACTATAGATAGATTATATAATTTTATGCTTAATAAATTATTTATTTATTTTATATATGCAGTATGAATATCAAATAGAATATCGTTAAAACATGATTAATCTGGTATATTATATACGAAAATCTAATAAGAAATACAAAAGTTAATATATTATACGAAAATCTAATAACAAATACAAAAGTTATTAACTTTTAATATATTTACAATTTAAGCTAGTCAAGCGTTGTACTCGACACATAGATTACGAAACACATAAATCAACACGTAGGAACACAAATCAAAATCCGACACATGCACATATACATATATCGAAATTCTGCACATAGAGCACGAAACACATATATTGACACGTAGGAATATAAATAAAAATTCGACGATAGATTACGAAATATATAAATCAACACGTAAGATTAGAACATTTTGGGATGTGATTGAGATGTAACTGATTGATAAGGTGGTATCCTATTGATATTATTTGAAGGCCTACGTGATAAAATTTCCAATTTAAGTATAACCGATAATGCTCCAATTTTAGTAATGTCAATGATACTATATCTGTTATGGAGATGTTGAAGAAGGATTTTTTGTGTTGATGTTGGTAATTTTTTTTGAGTGGGCTAAATGAGAAAATTCTTGAATGTGGGACCTATCTATTGGGTGTGTGGAGAGATGGAGGATTTAGATCACATTTTCTTCAAGTGTCCCAGGGTACTTTGATGGGTCTCATCCTAGATCTGGAGTGAACAGATGAATATGAGCTCTGATCTGTTATCTAATTGACTCCTACAAATAACGAGTAGTTTAGCCAAAGCGTTTAGATATTCTATGTTATCTTCTAGTCTATTCCAAAGAGCATCAAGGCTTGAAACATATGAGTTTGAATCCTACCAGTTTCTAACATTTCCCTTCATATGAAGTTCTAAATAAGTTTTTAATGTTCTTAGATATTCAAATGCTTCTCTATTAGTTTGTATTACTACTACTATATAATTATACCAACCTTTTATTGTTTCAACTGGTTTTGTCAAACAATCTAAATTGAGTATGTTACCATTGTGATTATTAGAATTATCTTTAGGAATAAATTTATTCGGAATATAATTTTTTGTTTTATTTTTCTTGTGAGGTTTTGTCTTGCTTCTATTCATATTCATCATTCCTGGAATATTTATTTCTAGGAATGTTTTTTCTTCATCAGATACTCCAAAGTATCAATCTGCATTTGGATTATAGAACTCATCATTCATGTATTCTTCAGGAGTCATGAACTCGTGAGTGTCTTGATAATTGCTTGGTTCTGGAGGAAATCTTTAAGATCTTCTTCGATTTTAACATTTATACGATCTTTTGGTTCAAGATTTTCATTTTCTGAACTAGAGTCACTGTAATTTCTAACAAATTCTTTTAAAGATTATTCTGATATTTGTCTAAGAGAGACTGAATATCAGTTTCACTTTGAATAAAATCAGTGTTACTATTCATTTTTCTCCAGGTAATCTTTTTCTTCCAGTTTTAAACAGATTACTAAGATTCCATTCATTTGGTGGTCTATATGGGTATAGACTTCTTTTCTTTAATGTTTCTTAAAACTCTTTCTATTTCTAATAATTTAGTGTCTGAGTTACTAGTACCAGACTGTTGTATATTTTGCTCTATTCTTAGAGCAACTTCTTTTATTTCACTAACTATCGTTAGTATTTGTTGTACATTTCCTACTTCAGGATTTTTAGCCATTTAATCCTAATTATTTTCCAGTTTGATTTACAAGTAAAATTACTTTGCTTAAGTTTTCCATTAATGGTTTAATTTGTGCAATTTTCTCGTCTAATTTTATTAAGGTTTCTTCTAACCTATTTACGTCTATTTTTGTTAATATTTTCTATAATTTTGTTAGCTTTTGCTGCAATATCAAGAATTTCTGATAGTAGAATATCAAGAAATTCAATATTTCTACTCGTTTTTTCAAGTCTTTCAAGAATTAATTCTTGATTATTTCGGATTTTTTTCAATATTTTTCCAGAGATGGGTATTATTTATTCTACTCATTTTTTAAATATTTGGATTTTAAGCATTTTTAGCTTATTTTTTGGTGATTTTTAGAGCTTTTTCTTTAAAAATAGGATTAAGGGTATAAATGTCTTTTCTCTTATGTTTATGAATTTTTGAATTAAATTTTATAAAAATTTTGGTCAAGGTTTATTTGCACAATATCTGTGGTTTGGGAAAGGTTATATGAACTAATTTCCTTACGAAAGCATGGGCAAGGTTGCAGGTTTGTGGTCCGATGACAAGAGTATTTGTTGATTTTGCTTTACCACATTCAAATCAAATGCATATTCACTTGTCTTCTCTTTTTTGTTAATGTTTTTGTTGCGTAATTACCATCTTTTGGGGGTTCAGATCCACCGTCCGAGGAATTCCAGAGCGAGCCCAAGTCCGCCGCCAACACCCTATCACCCGCTGGAGTTGTAAGAAATTTCTACAAAACTGATAATTTTTTTGTAATTGAACCTTAATTGAGTGTGTGTACTGTTCTGAGCTGACTTACATTACATGTGTTGGAAAAATTGAATGAAACAAAACATAACATTAACATTTATCTTGCAAATTTAATGTGTAACTTATTCTTTAATGTTGGAAGATGTTATGTTATAAATGGTTCTTTAAATTTTGGGAGTTAGTGCTTTGGTTGCACATTCATCCTCAAGGCCATATAAATATAAGCTTTGGTTGATGTTTACGAACACACAAAAACCCAAGAAAGAAAAGACTATATTTCCAAAAGCTTCTTCCCATTTTTCTTTTTTAAGTGTTTTGGTCCAGGCATTATTCAAGTTCGCCGAATTTGTTTCGGTTCTTTCCGTTGTATCCTGGGAAACAGACGCTCATACGGGGCGAATCTGTTTTAAGGACACTGTGTTCTCACAGGCCTCGGTATTATATATTTAAGCCATCTTATTTTTTATTTTCTCAATAAAGTTCCCTACAACATGTGTGTGTGTGTGTGTGTGTGTGTGTGTGTGTGTGTGTGTTCCCCAAAACTAGCTAGTGATTGCTAAATGCCCAGCTAAGAATGAAACGAAACGGTGTTTCTTGAATCACTTTGTTTCGGACTAGAGAACAAATGGTTAAATGTTGCAAGTTCTTAGACAAAGTTCATCACAAGAAACCTTTTAATTGATGTGCAGGTGGCCGACCACAGTCACACTCCACGGTATTATTTCAGGAAGAGGTTTAGTTTAGCAATTATAGAGTCCCTTCCCAAAGATTTATTATTGGACATCATTGCTCGTCTCCCACCTCAAGATATCCTGGTCCCGGTAGGGCTCGTTTGCCGCAAGTGGTACCATTTGACCCATATCCCTGACTTGATACAAACGCAAATCTGCCGTGCAACTTCCGGCCTCTTCTTACACTGTTTGTTTTTACGCAAAGAATTGATTTTTATCTCGATGCGGCAGGGCCGGGTCGAGAAATCCATGTGCCGCTACGAACTTGGTCGTTTTATCTGGGCCAGCTGTAATGGCCTGCTTTTGAGATTCTTAAACGGAGATCCTTATTCTGTGCGCATCCTGAATCTCGCAACCAAGCAATGCTTCACCCTGCCTCCATTTTCCAAGATACGTTATGCATCTCTTCTTCCTGCTATGGCGTATGCGTCGGCCTCCATGAAGTATAAAGTGGTTGTACGCGATTTCGTGGATGAAAGCGATTGTGTAAGGAATCTTGAATGTCTTATATTAATTGTTGGTGTCGATACCACCTGGAGGCATGTCTACACCAAACACTTGTCTCTTAATAGGAACCAACTTCATTACGCCTTTAAGCCGTTGATCACTGATGGTTTTGTGCATTGGGTCTGGGAATCGTGCACCTCTGTTTTCTCTCTCAATGTGGAGACTGAAATTATTTCCAAGTCAGAGGTCCCCCTTCCTCGAGTTCACAGAAACAAGAGACGCTTTTATCTGTCAACAGGAAGGTATCTATCTTTATTGGTCGCCCTTGGGAATTTCTCGTGGAAAGTTTGGCAGATGAAACCAGAAACTGGGGAGTGGCTCATAGTGTTTAACATTGATCTGGAAGCTGAAAACTGGAGGCTCGATGGATTTTTCAGAGATTGTGAGGTTTGGCTCATTCCGGTTGGTTGGCTGAATTACTCAGATGTTCTTGTCTTTGCTCCTCCCAATAAAAATTGCAATTGCATTTTGTACAATGTTTGTACACGTGAGGTCCACTCTGTAGAGTTACCGAAACCCGCTCGACGTTATCTTATTTTAAACCATAATAATTGTATGGCCTCCGTCCCTGGAGGCTAAACATTGAGCTTATTTTGCTGTATTTCTTAATCGCAATATCCCTCGACTACATGACTATGGCTTTCTGTGGCTAACATCGATGATTTGTTTAGCTTTGGTTTGTTTCAACTCTGGCTAAATGCATCTAATAAAATATGAAAACTGTTAGACTCAATATCATGTTTGTTATAAAACTAGAGAGAAAGAGAGATAATAGAGAAAATGTTTCTCTTAGGTACAATTTTCATTATAACTGAAGCTCCTATTTATAGGAAACTTCCGATGGCACAACTTTGTAATTATACAAATACACCGAGGGCAAAATAGTCATTCATATACATTATATTACAATAAATAATTCACAACACTCCCCCTTGAATGACTATTTCTGAACATATTTTAACTGATTTGTACAAAGCCCATCTGAATAGCTTGAAGTGTATCTTGCAGCCATCGGTACAGGTACTTCAGTATATCAGGAAAACCTTGTGTGGGACAAAACCTGATCATCTTGAAATCACAACATTGCTTCCTCAAGAAAACTCGGTGGGACAAAACCTGAGCATTGTGGTAGCACATCATTGCTCCCCCTCAAATAGATCATCTTTAATGGAGCATTTACATGCTGCCTCGTTAAAACCTTGTCAAAAAAACCAGTGGGATAAAACTTGATCAAAGGAAAAAGAGTACAGCCACTCCAATCTTTTCTCATCATCACGAGGAATCATATCAATTATCCAGTAGTCCTCATTATACCATGAATGTGCCTCGTTAAAACCTTATTAGGAAAAACCCAGTGGGACAAAATCCTAATGAAGGAAAAAAATGTACACTATTCATGTGAATACACTATCCCTGTTGCCTCATTAAAAACCTTGCTAGGAAAATCCAATGGGACAAAACCTCAGCCAAGGGAAAAAGAGTACAACACGTATTCCATATATTCATCATAATAACCCTTCCATAATTTTCATGAATATCATATAGATTTATTCAGATTTTCCGATACTGATGGTTATTCATGATAATATGTCATATCATGGTTTGTGCAATTTTCAATCTTAAACTCATTCTCATCATCAACTGATTTCAAATGGTCTTACTGCCAATAGTTCCCAATATTCACATTTCAGCTGACTTCATTCTCGTCAATATTATTTATATAGCGCTATTCATTTGTTTTTGTCGACACATATTCATTTCCATTATTCCCCGTAATATATTGAGATATCTCATTATCAATTAATTTCATCGATAGTATGTATATGCCTCCTTTCATCACTTATTTGGGGAATTTCAATTTGCACAATACCAACGCTTCCAGCGTATCTTTCTATAATCATATCATTTCATATATTTCACCACCATCAGTATCATTTAGTTTATGATTTGCACATTTTCAGTGTGATGCATATATCATTTCCAAAATTTCAATAATTGATTCTCCCCCTCATCTTAACAGATCCGTGATCTGTATTTTCAGTATTGAGTTTCTTGAGGGGAGTTCTTCATTTTGTTCTCGATTTTCACATATAATAGGAGGACTTTGAACTCATATCACTTGTAATGTGCACATTTTCCTTTCATGAGTTCATCATATGAGCTGATTATATTACTAGCTTCATCACTTTCATATGACACTGATTTTCATTCTTTCATAGCCATCTTGTGTCATTCTTTGATCAAACCATCTCGTAATAACTTCAGGTTACGTGTCATATACATAATCAAATCATCTCGTAACTTCACATGTGGCTATCTAGTGGATCCATAATATCTAGTAGCACACATGGAGGGGTAGTGGGCCCATATATATCGTACCCCTTCATACTCAGTTTGATCAAAAATAGATTCACAAATATTTAGCCAGTAATAATTTCACCAATCGAGAACAAAGTATCTCATATCACAAAGAATCAGTTAATCATTCAAACCATCATCATTTATATCAATAAATATCACAATAATTCATTGTGACCTATTTATCACAAACATATCACATCATCATTCGGCGGCAAAAAATGCACTTCAAGTGCAGATTCTGACCCACAATATTTAATTCAGAATCGTATCACATGCGTATCATTACTTTTAGCACAGACTCTCTGTTTTTAGAGTCGTATAACATACGCATCATTTCTATAAATTATTAAGCAATCCATTCAATATTCCTGAACAAAGGTCCGAATGTACAAATGGATTTAGCACTCTCAAATATCCGTAAGTATTATCCATTTGTTCCAGTAATATCATAAAAAGAATTTATCGGTCTCGAATAGAAAGATTGAGGTTGCTAATGATTAATGATATTCCAGGCGATATTCGATGGTTGATTGAAGCAAAAGTTCGATTGTCGGGAGAGTTTCCAAATTCATACAAATATATGGCAGGTATAGGTAAGAGTACTTATGCAAAGAAACGAAGAGCAAAAAGATTAGGTAGATGTTTCAAATGCGCTCGATGGACTTGTGACACACGATGTAAATCTGTGGGGTTCATGTCCAAAAATCGAGAAGATAAAATAGCATTTATAAAGGATGGATTGAGTAAGAAGTCTATGGATCAAACGATTCAACAGATTCTTGAGACACATCCTAGTGGGTATGTGCATCGTGAGCTTCTGTCTCTATGGATTCGTTTCAAAAATGTAGAAGAACGTTATAGTCTTGAAAATATTGTTTCAAAAGATCAAGTTTGTAAAACTAGTCTTTTTATTACGAAAAATCATACTAATGAAGTTTAGTAGTTGCACTGTAATTTTCAGAAAATCTTATAGTTGCCGACAGAGAAGATTAATTTAAAATCCAGCATCTTATCTATTAGTTGCAATTTTCAGAAGAAAACAGTAAGATTTTTATAAAACTTTTCTTTTAAATAGCGAGTCTTTCATCATAATCTTATGCCTCTCAAAATTAAGTTTATCAATGAATAGATGGATGTTTCATAGTCTTCTCAAGGTAATAAATTTCTTCAACCGATCAAAACCATATGTGTTCTTGGTAGTTCTAGACTGGTAAGTTTTTCTCAAAATGTTGATATTGTGAGTCAGCTAGTAAAGGATATGGGAAATCAAAAAATCAATTTACTTTATGGAGGGACTAGCATCATTTTCTTTGATAATCTTTTATTAGCTGGGAAATGTTTTGAGAGAGAAGTGAAAAGTATCATACCTTTTCATATAGCTTCAACAAGGGTCGTCAAGGATTCCATATGCATGATGCTAACTTATTCTATTTATGATTGTATGATGGATATGGTGAACAAGAGCGATGCATTTATCATTCTTCCAGGCGGTTATGGAATGCTAATGATGATGTTCACCATTGCTTCTTGGGCAGAATTCAAACTCCATAACAAGCCCATAGGTCTATTGAATTTCAATAACTTTTTTCATGGTTTGCTTGGATTTTTAGACCAAGGAGTATATCAAACCTTTATATCTCCTCCAACGAGAGAAGTATTCAAATCTACAGATACGTCTGCTGAGCTTATCAAAAAGCTTCAAGAATGCATCACATTTCAAGATTCTGTGAAAACACAAAGGGTCAAGCGAAAAAGAGCTTTTGATCCTTTAGATCTCTCATTATGAACCCATATAACAATAATGGGTGGCAGAGTTTCGGAGTTTTATACTCTCGAGATGCACCCTTCTTTTATGGGTTCTATTATGTAATATTTGCGTATCTTGTATTTATCGAGTATGTACTGCCTCTTCTCTATATTCCATCATATGAACTTTCTGTACTTATTTATCATTAATAATAATATCAATTTCGCTTTTTCACAATAAGTGTGTAGTGCTTCATGACTACAATTATTGTCATATGTGCTTCTTCCGGAGCACTGTTTTTGTAATAGCTTTATGATCTCGTATCTCAATGTGATTTTGTCATCTGATATATTCCCTTAGACTCATATAATATATTGAGAAATCATTTCGTGTGATCACCCATAACTGGTAGCGTTTGATACCACTTTCTCAAATTGTTCGATTTTCTAATAGTAGCTTCAGGTACCACTTCATCATTTTATTTTATCATAACGTGGTAGCTTCAAGTATCACTATACCATGATATCATCATTGTGTGGTAGCTTTTGGTATCATATGGTAACTTCAGGTACCATCTCATCAATTTTCGTTACTCCATAAATTTGGAGAATTTATCATCTGTTTTTCAAGATCATCACGATCATGACTTTATGGCTAGATACAAAGTATCATTCATTTCATTCATTTAGCTATTACTTATTGGTACTGCCCATCGCTGGCGGCAGAGCCGCACTAGCCGACCCATGTATATATATAGCCATTCATATCTTCTTATATGTACCATTTGTTGCACATGGCTTTATCATCTGGCCATTCCATATCGCCGGTTATCATTATTCAGCACACTTATCATCTGGCCATCACCGGTCATCATTATTTAATACACTGACCGGTTCACTTAGTCGTTCAAATCTTATCTCGGTGGATACACTGATTGGCCATTTCACATATCTTTCCATATTTCAAATGTTGACCCATCGGCTACCATTAAATATCACCTGCCGGCGGCAGAGCCACGCTGGCCGGTATATGTAGCAACACATATTTATATTCATATCACAAGGGTCAAATATTCGCATGTTATGTACCAAATATTACAATAGCTAATCCATAAATATGCGCATGCTCATGTATCAAATAATTTTCACAGTAACCGAATTTAAGCATTTCATAGCCATAATATATTTGATGTATTGTAATGAATTATATAAATATTGGTCTTAAATTGAAGCTCTACTTAAATATTATGAAATCATAAAACGCTATTTTTGATATTATATGCCTTTTGTACTTGAGAAAATTTAATTTTACAGTTTAATGTATTATTGAAATATTTTGTGTAAATATTTAAGACACCATGACTTTGCTCCATTACTCCACCATCACTTTGTCAGACAACATGCTCATAGTAGGTAACATAATAACTATATGTCCAAGTTCATTCAATTAATTTAATTTATTCAATTAAATATATTTATTCATATGACTCTTACCTGTAACTCAGTTGTGATAGCCAAGACAATTTTTTTTTTTTCTCTCTCGGGAAGCTTCAAATCATGACTTGGTTTGTAACATGTGAAATCAAGAAAATAAATGGAGTGTGGCCTGGACATAAAGTATATGAAAAACCTGAAAACTGAAAGACCCAAACAGGCGAGGACGGAGGCAAGTTATATATGGCGGCGTTGTCCCAAATCTTGAGCCACAACTCCTCCTTGCTTAGGTTGAGCATCACCGACATGACAAAGTCCGGCATCCTCCGCCGGACCATCACCGATAACGTCATCGATCCAGCATCCGGGCCCGACGACTCGATGCCCTGCTTCACGGTTTCTGTTGACAGTAGCTTGTGTTCTCCTGCCATATTTATTAGTTTCTGCCAGTATTTTTCTTATATATTGTTGGTAATATTAATCTTCTCCTTCCTTTTTTTTTTCGAAAATTAATTTATGAAATTACAAAATTTGTAATAGTTAGATTTCTGATACAGAGGATCATCTATAAGATCCAACCGTAGAGCATACTCTCATCTTATTACAAATCGAGCTCTATAGGGTAGAAATTCGTGCTGATAACGTGTTATAAAACTAGAGAGAAAGAGAGATAATAGAGAAATGTTTCTCTTAGGTACAATTTTCATTATAACTGAAGCTCCTATTTATAGGAAACTTCTGATGGCACAACTTTATAATTATACAAATACACCGAGGGCAAAATAGTCATTCATATACTTTATATTACAATAAATAATTCACAACAATGTTTAATTTATTGGCGATGCCTTCACGATTGTTTCTTTTCTAAATACTTCCTGTCGTCCAAGTATAGTTTTGTCTCTATGATTGTCCTAATGAATTTTATTTGTACCTATCCCATGAGAACGTACTTGACCTAAGCAACCATCAATTTGCTTGT
>CACSLK010028053.1:7737323-7750170 GCA_902706635.1 Striga hermonthica | reverse complement strand
TACACTGAATTTTTTTAAAGTCCGGAATTTCTTTAAAATCAAAGTGGGGTGTTACATGATCATTGTTTTTGTTATCACAATTTAGTTTTGTAATGTCTTCCTTTTTGCGTCACTCTATTTGGAAAATAACTTGAATTTGCTATAACACATTATGATCAATTTTTTATTGTTGATTATAAAGCTAACCAACTATGTTAGAATGTTTCGTTGTTTATTATTTTGATTATAGTGGTTGCAAATTCAATTATATTTTTTATTATAATATTTCATAATAATTAGATAGATATTTTCTGTATGAATATAATGACATAAGAGATGAATAAATATTTGAAAATATTTTTGAAGTCATAATTATTTCAAAAAGAGAAAATTTACTTGGAAAAAATTAGGAACAATAACACCTTTGATTGATTAAAGGTGCTTATCTATCTATATATATTGTTGATTGAAGGTGGGTACCCATCTATTTATATTGTCATGCATAACCTCTCCTAACGTTGTCATGCATGCATTATCATTTTCATACATGGATTTTCAAGACTATCCTAAATGTGAAAAATAAATAAATCCAGTTCAAATGAATTATGAAATGGTGATTCTTTAATTTTTACTTTTATCTTAATATTATTTTTATATCTTCGTCTATATTTTTATATAATTTATTTCTCTACTTTTGAGAAGTGAATTAAAACATTTAATTTGTGAATGATTCACTCCCCGAAACCGTAATTAGCTGCCGTAGTTATTTTGTTTTATTTTTATAATTACTCTAATTTTATCTATATTACAATTAAAGTAAACGGTAGATTAATTTATGTAGCACATTTTATCATAAAAGAACATGTTACTATACATATTAATAGGTAAGATTAAATCATATTATGCAAATTGTTTTAGTGAATAATTTAAAAAATATATTTCTATTGGAATTATATATTTTTCACTAACGAATATTTTTTTTTTTTTTTTTCATAAATGACATTTTGTATATATGTTGAAGAATTATTTTTTATTCAGTCATTCTTAACTTTTGCATGTTCCTTATATTTTTGTTGTTTAATTTTTTTAATACTATATCCAAAAGTCTCATAGTAATTAATATGATATGTGAAAATAGAGATGATATATTTGAAACATTTAATTTGTGAATGTTTTTATAAATAAGATGATTAATGACAATAAATTTAAAGTAAATATATTATTTATTTTTATCAATAGATTTTAATTGTAACTATAACTTTTGCTAATAAGTACACGTATAGATTTTAGTTATTTCATTTTATTTTTATATATATTTCAATTAAAGTAAATGGTAGATTAATTTATATAACACATACTATCATAATAGAACATTCATACTATACATATGTAAACAAAATATTTCTATTATGATTATATATTTTTACTAACGAATATCTTTTTTTCACATAAATGACATTTTGTATGTTGAAGAATTATTTTTTACTCAATCATTCTTCACTAAATTTTTACTGTTTTATTTTCTTATTATTATAAGCAAAAGTCTACAATAAACATTATGAAATTTGGAAATTAGAGATGATACTTTCATTGGTGCATTAAATATTCTACACTTATTAAATAAAATAAATTTTATTTAAAAATCTTAAAATAATATTTTCTTTCACATTTAAAAACTATCTTTAAAATAACCAAATCGAAACCTCACATCATATCTAGATTAATTCTGAATAATACAATTAAGAATAAAATATTTATTTAAAATTTCTTAATTTGCGTAGATAATCATTTTGTATGTGTAAAAACTTAAAGATATAATTATGTATAATAAATAAAAAGATAAGAAGTAAATTAATAAGTGGAAGTTTAAAAACTTAACAAATGTTGTTAGTTGTGACGTTCTAACATTAATAACAAAATTACATTGATAACCTTAAACCTTATCTTTACTAAGGGCATTATTGGCAATTCAAAAGTTTCAAGAAACAACTCTTCCTTTTAAGATAGTTATTATATTATTATTATTATTATTATTATTATTATTATTATTATTATTATTATTATTATTATTATTATTATAGTTTATAGATATAGATTATAGATATAGATGGGTTGAGTGAGTTACTTGAGTACCTCAGGTGATTGCTAATAATGTTACCTGACTAGCTACAGTCTTTCCTAAATGATCCAAAGTATACTTAAATGATGCATGCAAGTGCAGGGCCAAACTACAGTGATAAAATATATATATATATATATATATATATATATATATATATATATATATATATATGTCAAGAAACATGAAAAATCGAGCAGAGAATAGAGAACTCATACACCTCCTTATCGATTCTTGCATAATCTAACAACCTCATGCAAAAAATTCCCCATAATGCCTAGAATGACACTATCAGTGAAGCATTTCACCTTACTTTATGGAGCAACCCATTAAAAATAATCCAATTAATATGTCCCAATAATAAACAGCCATCTGACTTTATGTATCAAGGGGTAAAAAGAAGCTTGAGAAGCTTGTATAGCTGTACACCGTTATTTGCGTTGGGATTAAAAAAATCACATAAATTCAGGGAAGCTGTTATGCCATTGCCCGAAACTGACAATCAGATAGGCAACATTGAATTGTTTACAAGAATTTATGCAAGGAGCTGTCATGGCCATCATTCATACTTATAAACTGTGATTGTAGGAACTAGTTCAAATTTGAGCAAAGCTAGTAGCATCAAAGACTTGTGGACATGGAAACCATGTTCTAACCTGTGTGTCTTCAGCTTTTTCCTAAAAATATCAGAACTCTCAGAAGGCTGGTTTCCTGGTACCATAAAGAAGTATTAGCCACCAAAAACAACACACAAGTCATCCTCAGAACCTTAAAAAGTTATGAAGTAAATGAACAGCTCACTTGTTTGCCTGGTCAACACAGTCCCAAAGCTTCGAGCTGGTAAGTGGTTATCTGTCACATCCTCCTGCTAAACAGCAACGATCACAGTACATTTATCAAGCCAAGCCAAAAGATAACAAAGCCAAAATGAAGAATAATTTCTTACATCTGTGGCATTCAGTTGTCGCATTGAACGTGTAAGAAACTTCTTGTACGCTGTTGTTAACTTTTCAACTGGTTGAGCTTTCCTGGTATCCATAAGAAACAGATCAATCAAGTTTCTTAGAAGAACTAAAAAATAACTGGGCAAGTTTTTGCTTTAAAATAGTAGGATTTGATGAATTGCTCAATGAAAAGAGGTTGTTATCGTAAATATGGTATAAATTAGATTGTAGTAGGTGATATGGTAAATCCCTTAGATGAGGTGTTTTGATTATTTTTTTTTCTTACATCTCTTTTGGCTTGTATATATATCTTGTAACCCACATTGAGTTAATAGAGGGGCCTATTTAGGCCCTATCGCTCCCCCTACTATAGGGGAGTAATTGCACTCTCCCCAACTATAGGGGAGTGCTTGGAGTTAATCCTTATGTTTTGTGCTGATTACATGGTATAAGAGCCAAAATAAAGTTGGGTTTTTTGAAATTTTCTAATCAAATCTTTGGTGTTTAGAGCAGACACTCAGGTGAGTTTCGGGTCTCACCTCCTGTATCGTCGGACTCGTCATCGCCGGACCAGCCGTCCAGTGAAGTATCGCCACCAGCTTCTGCATGTGTGAAGTACACACGCTGTCCCACCCACCTGCCGACTGTCTCACGCGCCGGCGCGTGTCTGGCCGGAAAATTTTTGGCGAACATCCGTCTGCTTGGAATTTCTCAGGCTTTTTGTTGGTATTTTGAGTTTCGAGTTTAAGTGACTCCTTGGTGTGCAGGTTGAATCTTTTAATTTCAGCCCTTTGTTAAAATTGGTTCATTTGCTCGGACACAATCTTGTTCTTATGGCTGCAAATAAAATTGTGTCAGAAATCGTCCCTATTTATTTATGAATAAAATCACCGATGTTAAATGAATGGTTCTAATTTCCTTGGTTGGAGACATTGTCACTATTTCTGTTGTGAAGTATTCTCGACTTACTGCAACAGAGAAACCTTCTTCACCCGTTGTTGTCTTTGCTGACACAGGAAATTCCGCTACATGCCTCATATCTAAAGGCACCAGATAGGTCATTGATTCAGGTGCGTAAGATCATATGATATGACAGGTAACCCAAACCTTTTTTCCACCCTTGACCCCTATACACCTTCTTCTCATGTCACTATTGCTGACGTGTCTACTACTCGTGTCCTTGGTTCTGGTTCAATTAATCTTACTCCTTCTATCTCGTTACACTTTGCTTTGAACCTACTCTCTGTTAGCCAACTTACTAAATCATTGATATGTAGCATTTTTTTCTTTCCGAACCATTTTATTGTGCAAGATCTTTCGAAGCAGATCCTTGGTGAAGGATGTGAATCTGATGACCTCTATGTTTTCGACTCTCCCACATCTAAGTCACTTGTTTGCAACCCCTCCTCCGCCTAGATACTCATTGTCGTCTTGGCCATCCTTCCCTCCAATTGAAAAGATTGGATCCTCAGTTTCAAGGTTGTCATCCTTATTTTGTGAGTCTTGTCAGTTTGCTAAATATTGTCGTAGTTCTTTATCGCCTGAATAAACACAAGGGTTACGACTGTATTTAGGTTGGTTCACTCTGATGTTTGGGGCCCTTGTTCTGTGTCGTCAAAATTTGGTTTTAGATATTTTATAACTTTTATTGATGATTTTTCTCGTGTCACTTGGATACTTTATGAAAAGTCTTTAAGTTTTTCAACATTTTTTGTCCTTTAGTGTCATAATTAAAACTCAATTTCGTGCCAAAATTAAAACTCAATTTCGTGCTACCATTCAAACACTTCAAAGTGATAATGCGAAAAAAATTTTTGTCTGCAACTTTCAGTCTTATATGCTTAAAAATGGAATTTTGCATGAAACTGTTGGAAAATTGAATGAATGTGTAACCTAAGGATTAAAGTTTTGAAACCTTTAAACTTGTGACTTAGTTTTAATAACTTAGTTTAATGTTTCATTGTTAACTCCTACTTTAATGCCAAAATTAATTGTCTAGTTTTCCTAGACCTATATAAAGAGATGTCTTCTTTGAGGGAGAGGAGAGATACAAAAAAGAAGAAAATAAAAGAATTCTTAAAGTCCCTGTCCCCATTTTTATGTTAAAGTGTTTTGGTCCAGGCATAGTTCCAATACGCTGAATTTGATTTGGTTTTTCCGTTGTATCCTGGGAAACAACGCTCATACATGGTGAATCTGTTTTAAGGACACTTTGTTTTCACATGCCTCGATATTATATTAAATAGTCATCTTAATTTTATTTTCCAGATAAAGTTCCCCACAGAAACATCGTGTATTGATACACCAGCTCAAAATGGGATTGTTGAACATAAAAATTGACACCTCCTCGAGGTTGCTCGAGCATTACTCTTTCACATGCATGTTCCTAAAACTTTTTGGGTTGATGTTGTGTCCACTGCTTGATTTTGTAATCAATCGAATGCCCTTGACTGTATTTGGTAATTCAATTCCATTTTCAGTGCTTTTCCAAGATAAAACCCATTTTTCCTATACCGCCTAAAGTTTTTTGGTGCACTTGTTTGTCCGGGATACACGACCTCATATCACTAAGTTAGATCCTAAGTCTCAAGTTTATTTTCTTCGGCATTCCAGAGTGTAGAAAGGGGTTGTTTCTTTTCTATCCTTGGTCGTTATGTCGTGCCTAGGGATGTTAAGTTATAATGAACACCTTACATTTTTTCCTACCCGAGAGCTTCCATCACTAGGCCCTCTTCCCCTCCGCCTCAGAGAACTCGGAAGCCCATTACACAGACATATACTCGACGCTCTCAATCACATCGCGAGGTATCATAGATTCAGATTCACATCCTTTGCCTGCTGCTCCGGTGGAAGACCCTGTGCCCAGTCCAACCTCTACACATGTCCCCGAACCAAATAACCCTAATGACCTTCCTGTTGCACTTCGCAAAGGTAAAATATCTAGCACTTACCCTATTGCATCTGTTGTGTTTTATGACAAGGTGTCTACTTCTTCAAGTTCTTTTGTTGCCATGTTAGACGTTATCCATGTTCCCATCTGTTGGTGCTACTTTTGCTCATCCTGGATCGCGTGCTGCTATGATTGAAGAAATGAATGCCCTTGATATGACACATGGTCTTTAGTGGACTTAGCTGTTGGCAAAAAGGTAATTTGATGCATTGTTAAAGTTAATCATGATGGCTCTTTGGCACGTCTTAAAGCTTAACTTGTAGCTAAAGTATATGCTCAGACTTATGGCACCGATTACTCTGAGACTTTCTCTCTCGTGGCTAAACTTACCTCTGTCCGGCTGCTCATCTCTCTTGCAACCTCTTCTGACTGGCTTCTGCACCAACATGACATTAAGAGTGCGTTTCTCCATGGCTTTCTTCAAAAAGAGGTTTATATGGAGCAACTACCTGATTTTGTTGCTCAGGGAGAGTATGGGAAGGTATGTCATCTTCACAAGTCTATGGGTTAAAGCAAAGTCCCCGAGCTTGGTTCGATAGATTTAGCCAGATTGTTTTGAAATATGGGTTGGTGAGATGTAAATCTGATCAGTATTTTATATGCGATCAAGGCTTGGGATCATTTTATTAGTTGTGTGTCGATGATATTGTTATTACAGAGAATGATAATGATGAGGTTTCAAACCTAATATCCTTCCTCAATCAGAATTTTCAAACAAAGAACTTGGGACACTTGAAATACTTTCTGGGAGTAGAGATAATGAGAAGTAACAGAGGGATTTTCCTTTGTCAGAGGAAGTATATGCTAGATCTTCTTAAAGAAACTGGAAAAGTTGGGGCAAAACCATGCAACACTTCGATGACACCAAACATGCAGTTAGAAAAGGATGATGGTGAGCCATTTCATGATCTAGAACGAAATCGAAGACTTGTAGGAAAGCTAAACTAACTCACCCATGGGCGAAACTAGAAAATTAGTTGAGAGGGGGCAAAAGACATGACATAATGGTTTCAAAATCGAACCCTAATGGGTTCAGAACCGATAACATTCCGGTAACCGATTTTCGATTACCGTTATACATAAGTCAGTTCAGTTCGGTTTATTTTCTCATCGATTCGGTTCGGTTTACTTTCTCATCAGTTCGATTCGGCTTCCAATAAAAAAAATATCAGCCTGGCCATTAATAAAAGAGAGTTGAAGTCTTTTATATGGCTAATTAAAATTGTAGAATGATAATAATTAATATACAACTTAATAGTAAAACAAAAGAAGTGTTGAATTATTAATTAATATTAAAATAAAAAGTGATGAATTGTTTATTGATAATTGCGGACAAGTTGGCCCTTGTGAGTAACATTTAAAAACAAAAAATTTGGGGGTGCAAAAATAAAATTAAAGGAAGGCAAATTAAAATTTTTAATATTAATAGTAAAAGAATTAAAATTTGAGGGGGGCAGTTGCCCCCTACTAATACATGTAGCTTCGCCCATGATCTCACCGTAACATGCCCTGATATATCCTTTGCAGTTGGTGTAGCAAGTCGATTTATGTCTTCTCCGACCGTTAGTCATTGGACACTTCTTGAACAAATTTTGTGCTACTTGAAGGGGGCTCCTGGACGGGGATTGTTCTATGGGCGACAGAGTTATCAAAAGGCCAGGGCAGTAGAAACATATTGTGATGCCGACTACGCAGGTTGCAAAGAAAATAGAAGATCGACTTCTGGAGACTGTATATTTGTGGGAGGCAATCTAGTTTCGTGGAGAAGCAAGAAGCAAAATGTTGTTTCTTGTTCAACAGTCGATGGCTTATTCAATATGTGAGGTTGTATGGATACATCAGTTACTAAAGGAGCTTAGATTAGAACTTGCTCTCCCAGCAACACTTTGATGTGACAACCAAGCAGCAGGTTGCATCAAATCCTGTATTTCATGAACGGACCAAACACATCGAGATAGATTGCCTCTTTGTTCGTGATAAGGTCGAAGAAGGTTTCGTCATGTCAAGTCTGAGGATCAGTTAGAGGACATATTTACAAAAGCAGTAAATGATGTAAGAATGAAAAATATTTGTAACAAGCTGGGCATAACTGATATATATATATATATATATGTGTGTGTGTGTGTGTGTGTGTGTGTGTGTGCTCCAGCTTGAGGGGGAGTGTTATCATAAATATGGTCCCACCCTTTCATTTCTTACATCTCTTTTGGCTTGTATATCTTGTAATCCTCATTGAGTTAATACATCAAAAAACAACATCACAGAGGTTAAACAACAACACGAAAAGATTTCTACTCAATGTAGAAAACTTATTTTGCATTAACTAGATAAAATGTGAACAAGAATCAACTCCTATATATAGGGACATGGCGTGGACATCAAAGCAAACAATGCTTGAGTTATTAACGAAAATGTTTCTAACTACCAATGTGTACATTAATTTACTCATGAAGCAAATGATTTGTTATGATTTATGAATATTTCTTCCACAAATTCATTTTGCATAAGGAAAAATAAAAGAAGGAAAGGTGTTTGTTAAGTTTATTTAGGCACATATATTAAGGTCCATATACCAAAGGCCATATGGCCATGAGAAACTTGATATGTTGTCACCTCTATGACATGCATCATATTACATGCATTTTGAGTGATAAATTGATTGGTTGTACTTATTGTTGGATCATGCACTGTTTCCCTTTTCTTTCTCTTTATTAATCTATGATACCACATTCATTCTTTCATATTATCCTCTTCATCCTTAGCCAAAAAGGCATCATCTCTTGGTCATCTATCGGGTCTCGTATGTCTACATTAATTAGTAAAGGTTGCTTAAGTCATACATCTATCAAGTTTCTATTTTATTGTAAGGATTGCAAGCTGGCAAACAGGTATACCTCTCATATTCTACCAGTGTTTCTCATTCTTCTCATTCTGTTAGATCTTTTAATCTTATTCATTCAAATGGTTGCGGTCCCACCCTTTTTGCTACATAGGGCGTTTAATTAAAATGTCGGAGGACCTCCAATTTGCGGCGCACAAACTACCTACCAAACAAGCAGCACATAACCCACATTCGTCCTCGGCACAATTCACTGCTCAACCTCTCTCCATTGGGCCTCAACCTCAAGCCCAAACCACCCTTCACTCTCTAAGGCCCAATCCTTCTGGAATTTTCTAAAATGTTGGAGGACCTCCAGTTTGCCCTCATCGGCAAATTCTCCTTCGGCAAACCTTCAAACGAGGCAATCCAATCAAACCTTTCCCTCTTGGACTTGGACTTCACTAGTTGGAAAGATCTTTACCTAAATGCAAACCACATTCTCAAAAAAGTTGACATCCAAAAACCCCCTCTTGAAGACTCGTTTCGATATCGGCATGGTGTATTAAACAATAACAAGGCCTAACATTGCACATACTTCGGTTCATTTTGGTCGTTTGCTTTGTGTGTTGATATACTTAAGGAAAATTGTCTTAATGTACGTTTTATGCTCGTGATAGTCCAATTCAACTTCACACTTACTCGGACTCCACTTGAGTGAGTGATCCAATAGATCGTCTTTTTCTCACTGGTTACTGCATTCTGCTCGGTTTTTCTCATTTAACATGAAAGTCTAAGAAGCAGACAATTGCATCTAGATCTAGTAAAAAGGCAATACTTCAAGCATTTGCTATCACCACTTCAAAAATTGTTTGGCTTCGATGGTTGTTAGTTGATTGTGGTATTCAGCGACGCCCCCACACCTCTTCTTTTTGATAATGTTGGAGCCTTACTAATTGTCAATATTCCTGTGAAGCACGAACTTACTAGCAAAATGCTTCTTTTGCCCATTATCGACTTCACTTGCTTAAAATCTGCTTCAGATCCTCCAATTCCACCTTGAAACTGAAGGGCGTGGTTGAATAATATTAATGCAGTAGGCATAATGGCTCATGGAAGACTCTATATATTGCCATCTAACTGGAGATCTAGTCTTTCAGAATCTCTAAGGTTCATAACATGTTTAACAAGGAATAAATAGTGCATAACTAGTACTTAAAATAACAGTAATCTGAAATTTAGGTTTCCAGTCCAGAGCTACTCTCTTCATCAATGCGTGCCGACAAAACCATGTGTAACCGGAGTTATGTGCATATGTTCCAGAAGAGATGAGCTCCAAAAAGATGAAAACAAAGTGCTTTACTAATCAACATAGAAATTTTCATATAAACCACTGTCTCTATCACATACACACAAGACAACCCCCAAAAAAAAATTGACAGAGAAAAACTGAGACTTACATAGATAGCCCGCGGTTAAAGATGTCATTTGCAGTTTTATTTTTATTCTTGTGTTCCATGTGGAGTGCATAGGAGATGTAAAATGATGCATGTGTCACTCCAATTTTGTTTGCCTCCAAAAAAATATATAAGACTTCAGCATCAACACAATTTTCAGCCTGTTTTACCATTTCACATAAGCAGCCATGATTAGAGTTGACCACAATTGATATGTGTGATATGGGAAAAACAAAGAAGACACTTACATATTCCAACCACACTTTCAGATACCGAAGATCAGCCTTGTAACAGTCTTCATGCCAAAATGTGCGTACACATTGTTCATAAATCAAAACTAACCCTGAGCAATCACCACCAGGAGGAAAGGCTTCCTGAACCCATTTGATACACCTTTGAAAATTTAACAAATTCAGGGAAAGGAAAAGGGGAAAGGAACATCGGGTGTACTCAGTAATCTGTAGTGTCAATTGAGTAGACAATGCCTAAATTACATGACAAGAAACTGACAATAATCTAGATAATGGTTTATATGACCAAAATATCATCAATATTGATTCAATTAGCAGCTTATATGACCAAAATATCATCAATATTGATTCAATTAGCAGCTTATATGACCAAAATATCATCATTATTGATTCTATTAGCAGCTTATATGACCAAAATATCATCAATATTGATTCAATTAGCAGCTTATATGACCAAAATATCATCATTATTGATTCAATTAGCAGCTGATCTTTTAGTGCTGTTTTAGTTCTTGACGTCATGTCTTTCCAATCTTAGATGCAAAATACATATTTTACCTAATTAAGGCCTTCACGGTCAAATCAGAAGTACACCATCCCCTGTTGTATATAATTGCTTTTACAGCAAGTCCAAAAAATGCACAGAAATTACACCAATTAAAACCTCATCGCACATCCAAAAAAGGTAGCTTGCAAGTGGTTTCAGGGTAGCCAAAGTTTTCATATTCACTAATACTGTTCAAGAGACATTTTAAGTATATAAGGTAAATGGAGTTCTCAGCAAGTCCAGTAACAAAAGGCAGTAAAGACTAATAAGTTGAATTCCTTCACTTCAATTCCTTTTTTTGTGACTCAGCTAATAGATTGAATTATTTGACGGTAAGAGTGCTTCATGCAAATGCTAGTAATTGTTCAAACAAGTTCAAATGCAACAAGACCTTTTCGAGTTAATTGTACTTTCAAAATTTTGCTTCTTGTTGAGCTTATTATATTTCATGCTTTGAAAGTGTGCAAGTGCATTTTGAGACAAGTAATTAATACTGTTAGAATATCACTTGTGAGTTGTCCCACATCGTTCACACATAGAAAATAGACCCACCTTATAAGTCTAATGGGCTACTCCTCCTTTCACCAATTGGTTTTGGGATGGAACCTCATTTGGGCTTCATATGGGCTTTCCTTTTCCCCCAATTTCTTACAAATACCAATAAACATGATAGATAATCACTGCTAATCACATAGTATATGATTAGTTTTGCTAAACACTGCTTGAAAACATGTCCCTATTTATTTTATCCCACCTAAACCTGAAGCATCATAAACACAAACCACTATACGATTTCCTAGAACAAAAGCAATCTGGCCACAAAAGGTACATACCCACAACCAAAAATATTTCTGCAGCACGGAAATTGAACAGTCGGACAGAACAAACAAAAAAAATCCTAAAATCTACCAGAAAACAAGCTGAGGCTCAATCTACGATACAACCCAAGAAACTACACAGGCTACAGTTACTCACTCAATCCAAGGCTGAAGAGGGTCTTCTCCATTATAATCATCAATCGCCTCGATTAATCTCCTGATCACTCAAAAAACATAAACACAAACAATCAACTCTTCATATACCCAACACAAACGAATCAATTAATCTAAAAATACTGGGGAAAAAAAGTCAGGCTCGTCAAACAGAACCTAACACAAACGAATCAATTAATCTAAAAATACCCAAAAAAAAAAGCAAGAAATGCTCGTCAACAGAACCTCCGGTGTTGGAGAAGCGAGTTCCTGAGTTGCGAATCGGAGTGCGATTTCAGGGCGCCGTTGAGGAGGCCAACGTTGCGGCCGCGCTTCAAGGGGCGGACATTTTCTTTGAAGAGCTCCCACTCGTTTCCGGTCTCCTGCTTGGACGCTAGAAACTCCGTCTCCGGGTCTAAAACCGCCGCGGTCGGCCCCTCTAATCGGCGGCTCTCCATTGTTTTCCTCCGATTTCTTTTTCCTTTGGTTCTGTATTTTTTTTTTTTTTTTTTTTTTTTTTTTTTTTTTTTTTTTTTTTTGTCTTCCTCTCTCTATCTGATTTCTGAGTACTGAATTTGAAATTTGAATGTTCGAGTGACTATTTATTAGAATATTTTTCGACCCGTTGGGAAGGGAAATGAATTGGGCCAACCAGTTGAAAGTGGGCCTTAAGGAGTCAGGAGGGTTGACTGGCTAGCGGAATTCAATTCAATTCGACCAGACTTATATAAATTGTTTATAAGACTACCAATAACAACAACCACTAAGAGACCTGGTGTGTCCAGGTGGAAAAAAACAAAAAAAAAAAAAA
>CACSLK010028053.1:7727220-7737311 GCA_902706635.1 Striga hermonthica | reverse complement strand
AAAAAAAAAAATGAGAAAAGAGGAGAGAGGTGGTGTGTTTTGGGGGATAGGCAACCAAGTGGTTGAGTTAGTCTTATGATAAAGTAACCAATGGGATGGAGACAAGTCTTATGATAAAGTAACCAATGGAATGGAGACACTTGTCTCCATCCCATTGGTTCATTTTTTTTTAATAATTTTTAAACTAATATATTTTTTATATAATCAAATAAAAAATAAATAAATATACCAAAATTCATAATTTTTAATTTTTTACAAATAGAGATCAATTTTGCTATACTTCTTTTTATTTTTAAATTGACATAAATATATAGTTTTTAAATTCGTATGTTTTTTATATAATAAAATATAAATATGTTAAATCACATTACATAAATCCCCATCACTTCTCACAAAAGAAATGAATCTGAGCCGTTTGTTAAAAGCACAATCTTCGTCAATTTGATTTTCACCGTTCATCATTAAAGCAATTAATCTGGTCCATTCTTTCAAAAAGCACAATCCATGTCAAATTGACCACAGAATTTATAAATATAAAATAATATTAAATCAAAGCAAATAAAATAATTATATAATTATATTAAATCAAAGCAAATAAAAGAATTAATTCATAATTAAAATAAAATGAAATAAAAAATATAATAATTAAATAAAATCAAATTAAGAAAAAAAATGTTGTGGTTGGATGTTGGTGTGGTTGCTGATAAACATGCAAAATTGAGATGGTGTGGTTGGGATGATTATTGATGATGTGGAAGAGAGAGAAATTAATTAAATATTAGGGTGGTTGAATGGTTGGGTGTTTTGAACGATTGCTGTTATTCGTAGTCTAATGTCGTCTTGTTTTGGTAAGCTTTTCATTATAATTGGATGGATATGATTTTTTAATTAGTATTTATTTACTCTAATTTTTTTCTCAATATTATCATCATAATAGTAAAATTTAATCACTATTACATTCTTCAATATATTCACTATTAATTAATTAACTTACTCACATAATTTAACTATTATTAATTTACATTCATCATTCCTAAATGTAAATATAAAAGATATTTAGTTTTTCCGAATATATATATATATATGTGTGTGTGTGTGTGCGCGTGCGCGCATATGTATATGTATGTGTGTGTGTGTTTAACGTTACTTGATCCATTTTTCCAAGTTAATATATTTCAATCCCGCCAAAAAGCCTCAAATGAAATTCTTCAATAATTATTTTCGCCCAAAAACCCCTCTTTCTCTCGTCTCCTTAGGCTTGGATCTGCGCCTTCCCCAGTAGTTCTCGTTGGACCGCCGCGGCGGAAGTCGTCACTGGGACGTGTGGCTCGGACCCAGAGAGGTTCCCGGAGCCGCGTTATTTCGTCGGCGGAGGAGGCCGGTCACCCCCGAGTGGGTTTCACTGTCTTGGTCGCCATGGGGGGTGGTGGTTCGTCGATTCTCCAGTGGCTTCGTGGTGATGGGCTATGGTGCTTCGTCGAGAGAGGGTTGCGGCCCCAACCTACCTCTTTGTGGTGGTCGGGGCGAAGGTTTGTGCCCTTTTCCTCCCTGTGTCTCTTCTTTTCTGGTGTCGGTTTGAGGAGTTGGACAACGAGCTCGCGTCGTGGGTTATTGCGGGTTTGGGATCGTTGTTGTGTATATTTTTACCGGAGCAGAATCGAAAGATTCGAACACCGGGTCGTGTCTCACGAGGAAGGTTAGCTGGAATAAATTGCACGTTTATTCAATCACACAAGAGAAATTAAACTCCTAAACATTCTAATTCAAATGATTGGATTGGTTTCAACTATCAACTACTACGAAAATTAAGTAAGCAATAAAATAAATAGCAAGCGAGGACGAAGAACACGTAGGATTTAGGAAGCTAGGGAGTCGGGGATATCCGTTTTGGTTCGAATTGCAATTGATGGGCTAGTGATTATCCAGTTAAGTGATTTGAATAACTTACACGTTCAAGTACTCATCCTCAATAACTTTTCGTAACAAGAGAACAAACTAGAACGGCAAATTAACAAGCATTTAACTTCTAGGCAATACAGTTACGAACAAGCCTAGCTTATGCGAGCCTATTTCGATCTACTCCTTCCCTTTCGGTTCTAAGAGTCGATTAACTTAGACTAGAAGGGGGTTAATCAACTAGTCCGTTTAGAATTAACAATGCCAAGTATGAATTTATCAAACCCAATTGAAACAATCGCAAGTTGAAGTGTCACCCTTCAACAATTCTCAAAATCCAAGACAATGATTGAAAAACCCTAATTAAAGTTTAACTCGCATAAGAAGAACAATCAACGAACACCCATAATCACAAATGATACAAAACTTCAATCCTCTATTCCCTAGCATATGAATTTAGCTACTCATCTTGATTCTCACATAAACATTCACATCAACCCAAGAAATCATCATCACACACAAATGAGAAGAAATACTTACGATTAATGTAAATCCAATGTCGAGAAAGCAACGAGAAATCCAAATCCAACGTTAGAAAGGGAGTTTTTACTGTCCAAATCCAATCTAAATGCAAATCTAAGAGAGAAAAGATGTTTTCTATGGAGAAAAGTCGAAAAAACAAGGTCTGGAATGCCAAAAATATGCCCTAGGTCCGATCTAATAAGCCTCACATTCAAAAATCCGAGAAAAACGCAGCAGTTACAAATCAGGGCATAGCGGCGCTATGGCCATAGCGCCGCTATGGCTGGGATGCTCTAGCTTCTGCCCATCGCTTTGCAGTGTAGCGCTGCTAACTGGGTTGGCCATAGCGGCGCTATGGCCTGGGCAGCTTTGCGCGTCGTCTTTGTTTTTGCTCGTACGGGCTCGTTCGGACTCGGAATTGAGTTCCGTTTTTTCCTACGAGTCGCTAACGAGCCCCTCTTTCTAATGGTGTCAGTTTCCCCAATAGATTCTCGAAAACCTGTTCCTCCGGGGTCTCCAAACTACGCACCAAAAACGAAAAGAGAACAGAAAAAGACCAGAAAACAAACGGAAAACACTGAAACACTCAAATGAACGCAAAACACAAAATAAACGACAAAAAGATCCTAAAACTACCTAAACGACTCAATATGGGAGAAAAAGAACGGTAAAATAATGACCTAAAACGGCACAAAAATGGGACAAACAACTCCCCCACACTAAAACCTTTGTTCGTCCCGAACAAAAAGAAAAGAAAAGACACGAAAACAAGCAATCGAGCATGGATAATAGTTTAAAATAAGACAAGCCTCAAATTAATCAACTCAGTCGAGGAGACTTCTAATGACCAATCATGCATATCTCAATTACACTTGAATGCAACATTTTGAAAAGACAAACTCTCGAGCATGGAAGTATAGTATATATATGCCTCACACTCAGTTTCTTTCATGAGTATAAAACTGGGATGCTCAAATTTGGTCGATCGTCATGCATCACATAAGCTTGCTTATCATCTATTCATACTCTAAAATAAACGAAGATCATGAATTGCAAATCAAGAGGACTTTCGGGGTTGCAACAAAGGCAATAGGCACAAGGGAAGGACAAAAATAAGGATACAAATGGTTTAGATAAACAATCAAATCCTCGAGCATATAACTACTCGAATATTCCACCACCTATCCAAAATCAGAACATCATCAATCATTCCCATCAAAAACTCCATGCAACACTCACATATGCTCAAGTTGAATTGCAATCCAAGTACTCAACTTTTTCGATTTTTTTTTTTATTTAGGGAGTTTGCTTTTTCCTAACAAGACTAAGACATCAGGACGACATTCTCTAGGTTTAAATATTGGAGGTCATCCAAGTTTCCTAGAATGGTTTCCCAATACTCATTACTCGCCAAAGAATTTCAACAAGTAAGCGGAGTAGAATCCTTAAATCCGTCTTGCGAGTCCCTTTCTTTTCCTTTTTTTTTCGATTTTTTTTTTTTTGTACTCAATATGCAACTCAAACAAGTTCTCAACCTTTTCCAACACATATTAGAAACTCCGTCATCAAATCATATATATACTGTCAAGTCTCAACATAATCAATCGAATCGGATGACATAAAATACAGTGTAAGGCTCAACGGGCTACTAATGGAAACATCATCTCAAGGTCAATGAAAAAGGCTAAACCAGCGAAGTCAAAGAAATGCCTCAATCATCTTCACAAATCACTACTTCAATCAATTCATTTCAAAACAGACCAAAAGCAAGTTCTGATCAACAAGAATCCGATCAATATCTCTCAAGAAACAAAATAAGGCTCAAACCCTCACATAAGGTAAATAAATGTCGAACAAAACGCAACATCAAGTTCATCAAGGCATACTAATCATGATCATCATCACATCTCCTCAACATCATCAACAATCCTTAACAAATCTCAAAATCACTATAATCTATACTCAAGAAACACACAAACTGACTCAAGAAAAGACACTCAAACGAAAACAGAAAATGAAAACAACCTACAAGACCTAGACCTGGTTAACCATATAAGCACATAATCATGTAAAAACTCCCCCACACTTAAAACCGAACAATGTCCCCATTGTCGATCTTAAATGTAAGGAAAGTTAACTCATATAATCAATCAACAAGAAAAGAAAAACAAAGACACAAAACCAAATACGAAATAAAGAGAAGGGAAAAGATACAAACGTACAGGACACAGTGACTAGACTAGTCACTGTGAATCCGGTGGTGCTGGTGGAGGGTGGAGGTGGTCAGGCCCCGAACAGCGGCGAGCCTTTGTCAAGTGAAACCTTTCGCCCCATTCAGATCGGGGCAGCTCACTAGAATCCAGTTGGCGGTCAGTATGGGACTCCTTCTCATTTGTAGCTCGGTCCTGCCATGCTCTCTTAGCGTGCTCTCGCATGCACGCGTCCTCGGTCAGCTGCTCAATTGCCCTGAGGTAGGCACATTCTTCCACCAAGCTCGCTTGTGGCTCAAACTGATCCTCACGAACAGAAATGGCAACGGACTCGCCCAACACCGTCATGATCAGCGTCCCACCCTTGACATCGATCATAGTATTCGTGGTGGCCATAAACAGTCGTCCGAGAAGAATGCTGTGACTCTTCTCCTCCTTTTGCACATCGCCCACATCTAGCACGACAAAGTCAACTGGCACAATCAGCTTACCAACTCGAACAAGTACGTCCTCCACAATTCCCTCGGGCCGACGGTACGAACGGTCTGCAAGCTGTAGGCGCATCTTGGTGGGATTCAACTCTCCAAGCCCAAGCCCACGGTAAACTGAGAGTGGCATGAGATTAATGTCGGCCCCCAGGTCAAACATGCCTGAGGCCTCGTCCCCATTCCCGAAGGCTAAAGAGATAACAAAGCCTCCGGGGTATTTTTCCTTCTTCGGCAAGTTATGCTGAAAGACACTTGCCGCTTCAATCACCAGTACTTCATCATCACTCTCAAGCCTCTGTTTACTCGCCCCCAATTCCTTGAAAAATCTTGCATACTCCGGTATCTTTTTTATCACGTTCGGTGGGGATAAGTCGGCATTGGCCTTGGCCAACATTGCATGTAGGTCCCAGATCATTCTACGGTCTTTTTCCCCCAAAAGGCGGCTTGGGAATGGAATTTTTGGTTTGTACGGGTTCGGGGCTCTGTGTAAGGTGTGTTCGGGAGACGGTACAACCGGGATCTTTGCCTTCCGTTCGTCTTTCATCGGGCCCTCGAGCTCGGGCATAAGCACTGTAACCGACTTTGCGTGCTCTGGTTGACTCGGCAGCTTCCCTTTATCCAATTCGGCCTCGATGGTCCCAACCTGTGTAGCTAGCTGGCCCACTTGTGTCTCAAGACGCTTAATGGACGCATCATGATTAGTGACGAAATTGAGGATTTTGTCCAGCTTGTCGTCCGTGCTCGATGGGGTTGATCCGGATTCTGGTGCTGGCAGCCTTAACATTCCCCTCGGTTGCTGCTGCTGCGGGACAAAGTTGGCTTGAGGTGGTTGCTGGTAGTGGTTGTTGGACCATGAGAAATGAGGGTGGTTTCGCCATCCTGGGTTGTACGTGTTCGAGTAGGGGTCGTTTCCGGGCCGATTCTGATACCCCTGAAGTGCATTCACCTCTACATTCTGTCCCCTGTACCCCGGCTCGAAAACCGATGGGCATACTTCTGAACTGTGTCCCTGGACTCCACATGCACCACAAACATTCGCCGCCATCGTCTGAATCGGTGAGGAGCTTCGAGCATTCAATAGCCGCATTTGCTCCGTGAGCTCGGCTAACTGTTGGGCCATGGCATTATTACTCGAGCCAACCTCATTCACTGTAGACCTCTTTCCTCTGACACTCTTCTGAGACGAGTTAGCACTCATCGTCTCATAGATAGCAATCATCTCTTCAGCCGTCTTGGCCCCTATATCCCCTCCGGCTGCAGTATCCACCATGTATTGCAGGTTCTGGTGGAGAGAATCGTAGAAGCAATTCGCCAGTAGGTCCAGAGCGAGGTTTTGGTGGGGGCACTGCCTTTGAAGGTCCTTGAATCGTTCCTAGGCCTCGTGAAGAGGCTCGTGTGGCAGCTGAGCGAAAGAAACTATCTGGGACCGGATGTCCTGGGTCTTCTGATGGGAATAATATTTCCCAACAAATTTTGAGTATATTTCTGTCCAGGTTGTGAGAGAACCCGGAGCGAGGGTCATGAGCCACGCCTTGGCTCGGTCCTTTAAAGTCTCCGGGAAGCACTGCATTTTGAGTTCGTCCTCGCTCAGCCCGTGCAAAAGGGAACGTCTGGAGGACGTTGTAAAACTCCCGGAGAAAGTGAAGTGGGTCCTCGTTTGCGAGCCCATGGAACGAGGGAAGCTGATTGTAATGGACCACCTTCAGCTCATAGTTGCGGGCGGCTTGTGGCAACCGGATGCATGAGGTGGTTGGCCCGATCATAAGTTGGGCCAGATCTCGGAGGACATTGCGAGGAGGTTGTTGTTGTTGTTGAGCCATGTTCGAAGTACTCCCCTCGGATGATTTTGGAGAGTGCTGGTCTTTTTCTTCGGATTCCAGCGTAAGCTCGTCTAGCAGCTCTCTCAGGCTCTCGCTAACTGACTTGTTGATCAGAGATAGCAATTTGCGTCCACTCCTGGTACGCATACACTAAACCAACAAGGGTTACGAGCACCAACAATAGAGAATAAAATAAAACAAAAACAATGAAATAACACCCTAACAAATAAAAAAGAAGAAACCAAAAGAAACACGAAAAATAATAAAGTGAACAAGCACACAAAATATATCCTAAACCGTCCCCGGCAACGACGCCAATTTGTTGTGTATATTTTTACCGGAGCAGAATCGAAAGATTCGAACACCGGGCCGTGTCTCACGAGGAAGGTTAGCCGGAATAAATTGCACGTTTATTCAATCACACAAGAGAAATTAAACTCCTAAACATTCTAATTCAAATGATTGGATTGGTTTCAACTATCAACTACTACGAAAATTAAGTAAGCAATAAAATAAATAGCAAGCGAGGACGAAGAACACGTAGGATTTAGGAAGCTAGGGAGTCGGGGATATCCGTTTTGGTTCGAATTGCAATTGATGGGCTAGTGATTATCCAGTTAAGTGATTTGAATAACTTACACGTTCAAGTACTCATCCTCAATAACTTTTCGTAACAAGAGAACAAACTAGAACGGCAAATTAACAAGTCATTTAACTTCTGGGCAATACAGTTACGAACAAGCCTAGCTTATGCGAGCCTATTTCGATCTACTCCTCCCCTTTCGGTTCTAAGAGTCGATTAACTTAGACTAGAAGGGGGTTAATCAACTAGTCCGTTTAGAATTAACAATGCCAAGTATGAATTTATCAAACCCAATTGAAACAATCGCAAGTTGAAGTGTCACCCTTCAACAATTCTCAAAATCCAAGACAATGATTGAAAAACCCTAATTAAAGTTTAACTCGCATAAGAAGAACAATCAACGAACACCCATAATCACAAACGATTCAAAACTTCAATCCCCTATTCCCTAGCATATGAATTTAGCTACTCATCTCGATTCTCACATAAACATTCACATCAACCCAAGAAATCATCATCACACACAAATGAGAAGAAATACTTACGATTAATGTAAATCCAATGTCGAGAAAGCAACGAGAAATCCAAATCCAACGTTAGAAAGGGAGTTTTTACTGTCCAAATCCAATCTAAATGCAAATCTAAGAGAGAAAAGATGTTTTCTATGGAGAAAAGTCGAAAAAACAAGGTCTGGAATGCCAAAAATATGCCCTAGGTCCGATCTAATAAGCCTCACATTCAAAAATCCGAGAAAAACGCAGCAGTTACAAATCAGGGCATAGCGGCGCTATGGCCATAGCGCCGCTATGGCTGGGGATGCTCTAGCTTCTGCCCATCGCTTTGCAGTGTAGCGCCGCTAACTGGGTTGGCCATAGCGGCGCTATGGCCTGGGCAGCTTTGCGCGTCGTCTTTGTTTTTGCTCGTACGGGCTCGTTCGGACTCGGAATTGAGTTCCGTTTTTTCCTACGCGTCGCTAACGAGCCCCTCTTTCTAATGGTGTCAGTTTCTCCAATAGATTCTCGAAAACCTGTTCCTCCGGGGTCTCCAAACTACGCACCAAAAACGAAAAGAGAACAGAAAAAGACCAGAAAACAAACGGAAAACACTGAAACACTCAAATGAACGCAAAACACAAAATAAACGACAAAAAGATCCTAAAATTACCTAAAAGACTCAATATGGGGGAAAAAGAATGGTAAAATAATGACCTAAAACGGCACAAAAATGGGACAAACAATCGTCCGCCTTGGTGTGGGGTTGGGGCATTAGTTGCGGATATACTGGATTTGCTTCTTGGGACGTGACTGCATGTGGGTGGTTGACCGGGGTGTTGTTGTCTTCGTAGCTCGATGGAGGTTGTCGGTTGCGGGAAGGGTTTTTTCTTTTTCCTAGTAGTATTATTAGTATTCTGTTTTGTGTGTTTGTGGTATCTGAGTGTTGATATTTTCTTCTCCCAGTTGGGATGCTTTCATTTCTTCTAGTTTTTATTCTTCTTTTTGAAGCTGTTATTCTTCCATGTGAGAGCTATATAGTTTATTGTATTATGTGAGTTATTGTAGAAATCTTAAGATACACTTCCGTGGTCCTCTCACTAAATTCAACAGAATGACTGACTGGTAGGCTACTTTTAATTGATGTTTAAATGTATATATGTGTTTAATTATAACATCCTATTGTTTAAAAAAAAAATACTCAAATGAACATTATGAAATACCATTAAATTCTTCAATTTAAGTTACTTTATGCATATACATAATTTTTTTAACAAAACTCAATGATTGATTATATACAAACTCAACAACGAGGTATTAATAATTATTAAACAAATCATCAAATTTTATTTTTTCTTGTCTACTTGCCCGAATTTGAAAGTTCGATTTTCACAATATCAACGACATATCCTAATTAAATAATTGAATATATCGATGATGAAAACTAACAAATAAAGTTTTTCAAGCATATTGCATACTTTATTCGTTAATCAATTATTTACTAATCAATTACTACAAATGTACAAATCATATATAACTCATTTTATTCGTCTAATTATGAGTTTAAAAATTCATGAATCAATTTTAAACTTCAGTCCAAAATTTATAAATTGTAACTCAATTTATTCGTCTAATTATGAGTTTAAAAATACATGAATCGATATTAAACTTCATTTTAAAATTTATAGTTAATTAAGTTATAAACATTTTTATGTGGTTTTAGAGTTTTAATATCTAAGAGCATCCGCATTGTGTGTTCATTTGGCGTTTAAACGTCATTTGTGCGTTCAACGGGGCCGTTCATTAAATTTGCGGGGCCTCCAATTGTGTTCAACCCCTTGAACGCGTTCACCGTTCTTTAATTCTTTTTTTTTTTGTTTTAAATTGATTGTTTAATCATTTTATTTTTCTTTTATATTAATTTATTTTTTATATACATCACACTTCCCAATATTGATAAATATAAATTTTATCTATATCACATTTTCAATATGTATTATTAATTTATATTTTTTATATTAATGTACTCTTTTGGACTCATTTTGCCAACAATTTTTTTTTTTTTTTTTTTTTTTTTTTTT
>CACSLK010028053.1:7689256-7719367 GCA_902706635.1 Striga hermonthica | reverse complement strand
TTTGTAAAACATTATGCGAATTGATGTGCGTGCCTGGATTTTTATTAGACTACATTCGAACCCAAACATTATGCGGATTGATGTGCGTCACACGAGTCGTGTGACTTTTCTTCAATTTTCGACAAACTTCTAGGTCCACACGGCCCCTCAAATGACCAGGTCACACGAGTCGTGTGAGGTCACACGAGTCGTGTGAGGTCACACGACCCGTGTCACTAGGCACACGAGTCGTGTGAAAACCCCGTGGCTAATTATCCAGATTTTCTCACCCCACACGACTCGTGTGACCCTGTGACACGAGTCGTGTGATGTCACACGACCCGTGTCACTAGGCACACGAGTCGTGTGACTCTTCTTCAATTTTTGACAAACTTCCAGGTCCACACGACCCCTCACACGACCGGGTGGCACGAGTCGTGTGAGGTCACACGACCCGTGTCACTAGGCACACGAGTCGTGTGAAAACCCTGTGGCCAATTCTCCATTCTCCTCACCCCACACGACTCGTGTGACCGGGTGACACGAGTCGTGTGAGGTCACACGACCCGTGTCACTAGGCACACGAGTCGTGTGAAAACCCCGTGGCCAATTCTCCATTCTAAATAACCTCACACGACTCGTGTCACTGACCACACGAGTCGTGTGACCTGCCTGCACCTTGTTTTTGCTGTTTTTCGTCCCGATTCCATCTTTAACGCTTTTTCGGGCATCGCGACATCCATTTTTTTTTTTTTTACACAAGAAGCATATAATGAAAAAACATAATCTTGTAAAAGTTCCCAACAACATAAAACCGAACATCGAATAGAAAAAAATATGTCATACATCAGGGGTTATTTTGAGCATCAAACCATAATTGCAACCTAGACTGGTACTGATTCTCCCAATTCTCCACCGAAGAAGTTCGGTGTCTGGACCACATACTATGAATAGGCGGTAATGGACAATCCGGAGTCAAATCTAACCGAATGTAGTGTGCGTAGCTACCAAGATGACATATGAAAATCTCACGGCGTGGCCCTGTGCTCGTTGATGCTGCAGCGAGCGGCAATACTGTGCAGCTGAACTGGTTGGACATACGACCATCGCGACCAAAGCCTAAAAGAACGACAACCACATTAAATAGGGTTGCAACATGGTAGAGGTCGGTTGGAGTGTCCATCCAGTGATTCGTGCCACAAGCGCCCCCGTCTCACCTTATAAAATTAAAATATTAGCATTTCAATAATAATAATAATTATAATATAAAAGAAAAATAAATATAAAATATAAATATTAGCAAAATAATAATAATAAAAATAAAAAACGCCCCCGTCCCACCTTATCCGAGCGAGTGCCGTGTCGATATCCCTGTAATAGATGTACTCGTACAAGGCACGGTAGCTGTAAATCTCATTGGCAACGTTCTCTCGTACGAGATACCACATCGCCTGGTCCCCGTAAATGTAACTCGCAATGACCCACCATCCGCAGTTCCCATCTGCTTCCACATTCAAGTAGCTCACTACGTAGTCCAACATATGCCAAGGAACACTGCTGTTGTACGCAAAACTAAATATATCTGTCTCGGTACCAGCTGGAACATCATAATAATTTCACGTCACAATAAAATAATATAATTTTGTAAATTAACATTTTAATTAACGTTCAACTTTATAAAAAATAAATGTCACCTTGGTGTGCCTCTTCTGGCGGTTGAGAAGATTGGCTGGTTCTCGGTCCACACGAAGAAGTGCGTCCACGCGAAGAAGTGCGTCCACGCGAAGAATTGCTTGTACGACCTTGCGAATTATCCCTATACTCCCATCGCGATGCTTCACGCTTAGTAGAATCAATTTTTTTGGGACGACCTCGCGTATTTTCCTTAACCTCCGGATCTGCATATGCTTGTTGGTCCGGGTAAAGCTGACCATAAATGAGGTTATTGCAGTGCTGCATCGTCGCAGGATCGCTCCCTTCAACCTCTTTGGCAAGCGTCCGAAAAAACTCAACATCTGTCCAGGCACCCTGATTATGCTGGCTCTGGTAATTTGTCCCTAAAAGTATACGATCAAAAAATTGTAACAATTAAACAAAGTAATATACTTTAATGTGTAATTTAAAATGAATCAGAAAGTAGAAAATTATAAATAAACATTAACCACAAATTACCTGGTTCTAACATCTCTAGTGTCTTCCAGAACTCGTGGATCATGTCAATACCAATCGCCATTTTAGAATCATGTGTTGTACGAAGTGTACATGCACAAGGAATTCCATGTGTGGTAGGCAATAAACAGCCGCAGCGTAAGTAAACTTCATAGCTCAAGTCTCGCATCCTTGTTAGCTCATCGTTCAATAAATTCAGACAATAATGCGAGACTCTCAAAAACAAGCACGCGAAAGTCAATCCCGTATATGCCGTACTCTTCCTAAGTCTCGAAGACTCAAGTGCTGTCCTGTTAATACATTACAAAACAATTTGTTATATATAACAAATTATAATATAATATACTTATATAATATAATATACTATACTTATATAATAATATACAAGTATAATATAACATACTTATATAAAATAATATATATAACAAATTATAATATAATATACTATACTTATATAATATAAAATACTTATATAATATAATATACTTATATAATTTAATATAACAAATTATAATATAATATACTTATGTAATATAATATAAAAAATTATAATATAATATATTATACTTATATATAATATATTTGAGGAATGTACCTGATTTCAGTCAATTGAGACTCGATCTCCTTATCAATCTTATGCCACTCTGTATCTAGCGCGCCAGTCGATGTGTGAAGCCAATTCTTCAACACAGAGTGGGCACTTTCAACCCTACAGGTATTTGTGTTGCCAAAATGTGTTACTTGGTTCTTCCAGGCTTTCACAAACTTCTCCTTGTGGCCTAGCCACGTCTGCTCGAGATATTGAACCACTTTTGAGTCATTCCCGTATTTTGCATTCAATTGAGCTACGGCAGTGTCGTACTCATCCGACATACTGGCATCTATAATCGACTTCCACCGACCGCGCAAGAACCTCTCAGATAATTTTTTATTTTTCTCAAACAGGTTGTACACTTTGTTTTCCACATCCTTGTTGATGTGCCACGTGCAGAGTAAGTGGGCAGATTGGGGAAAATGCCTCCTAATAGGAGTCAATAAGCCCAACTCTCTGTCACTGACAACCGCATTAGGATGCACCTGAGCAGCGACAAAAATTAGTGAGACACGCCAAAAAAAGCTCAAATTTTTTACCATATTTTACAAAGTATTTTTATATACTAATTATTAATCATGTACTTCATATAAATCCTTACCGTATAGCCTATGAGAAGTCTCAACTTGTCGAGAACCCAATCATAACTGGCCTCTTTCTCGTCCTTAATGAGGGCATACGCAATCATGCCAATCATCTCGACCAACAGCATCTTGTACCTGTGAAAATGAGACCAAAAGAAAAAATTATAATCACATAAAATTTAATCCAAAATACAAATTTAAATTAATACTAATAACATATCTGTAAATTTAAAATACCTGTTAGTTTTGTACGTCGAATCTATGCCGACATACCAATAAAATGTCCGGAATAGACTCACTAAATCAGGATGGGCCATGAATATGTGTGTCAGCGCATTTGTATTCGAATCGACATTTGTATAAACTATATACTTGCTGCTGCTAGCCAAATGTAGAAGTTGGGTAGGAACGTCCCTACCCTCAAAACTTTCCTTACGCAACCAGTCTCTATAGTTATATATATGTCGCCGATTAGCATGGTCGTGTGGATTTTTTTCCTGGACGACGGCCAAAATATTTGCTGGTGTCACATGCGCAGCAGTCATATCACGAATAATTTTTTTGGATGACTGGCTTATGCCGCTCGACTGTCGATGGCCCTCAGGATACACAACAAATGAATGATTATGGTATCCCTTCGTTTCGTCTTGACTCGTGTGGATCATCCAGTATGTCGATCTGGCAACACGCTTTACTTGTATCTCAAAAGGGCACTGACACGCTTTCGTTTTTGAATGTCTAGAAACAACTTTATTCATATCTACGTTTTTGCCTCTATAACGTTCGCCTCGATCGCACTTCAAGATATTCAGCCTTCCGGGTTTTTTGTGTTTCGAAATAGTCAAAAAGAAACCATTCAGAATTGCCGTACTTTTTTCATCCTTAATAGCCTCCTCATCACTAATAAACAACGTAGTTGTATTGAAAGCGGAACGGTAATCAACACCATCTCCTCCAAAATCTTCTAAAGACACGTGAAATGTATTTAATAATTTTAAAGCATTTAAAAATAATAAAAAAAATAAAAAAAGATAAAAAAATGATGTCCGGCCGGTCCGACCGGCCGGACCAGGTAACAACCGGCCATCGTGGCCGGACACAAAGTGGGTCGTACGGCCGGTCGGTTAGTACAATGACCGGTCCGTACGACCAGCTTTACCGCACGACCAGGGGAAGGTCCGGTCGAACCGGCCGGACGCCTTTGAGGCTGTCCGGTCCGGTCGGTCGGACACCGCCATACCCGTGCGGTAAAGCTGACCGGCCGTTTTTTTTTTTTTTTTTTACCTCTGAGCTACTCGACATCTTGCGGAGACGACAAATGAAAAGGGCAAAATCGTCCAAGGGGGGCGGTGACTAGTAATAAGGGGGGCGGTAAATAGTAATGCCCTATATTTATAACACTCCCCCTTGGACATTACTACGAGCCTCATTAAAAACCTTGCTAATAAAAAACCCGACAGGGGAAAAAAATTAGTCAAGGGAAAAAGAGTACATGATTTATAAAATTTCATGTGTTTTACTAGCTGCCTGGTTAAAAACCTTTAACTAATAAACCCATTGGGAAAAACTTAGTTAAAGGGAAAAAGAGTACAACATTTGGTCTTCAGGACCTAATCTTCGGGATTATTTTGAGTTTTTCCCTCCCCATGAAGACAATAGTCTTCCCAGTTTACGCATACCAATACCATAAATGTATTTTTCAAAAGTAGATGTAGGAAGAGATTTGGTGAATAGGTCTGTCAAGTTCTCGCTAGACCTTACCTTTTGTACAATAATCTCACCGCTCTTCTGGAGCTCGTGTGGGTAAAATTATTTTGGAGCAATGTGTTTTGTCATGCTTCCTTTGACATACCTACTACTCATTTGTAAAACACAAGCTGCATTGTTCTCATAAAGGACAATGGGGGTTATATCATTTGTAATTCCACATGATCCACGAATATGTTGGATTAAAGATCTTAACCATACACATTCGCGTGAAGTCTCGTATAAAGCAATTATTTCTTAATGGTTTGAAGATGTAGTAACCATGGACTGCTTGACCGACTTCCAAGAGATTGCAGTACCACCACAGAGAAAAACATAACCAGTCTGTGATCTAGCATTATGGGGATCAGACATATAACCAGCATCCGAATAGCCCACCAATGTCATATCTTGATTTTTCTTATAAAGTAAACCAAGATCTTGTGAACCTTGAAGATACCTAAAAATATGTTTAATACTATTCCAGTGTCTCTTCGTATGAGAAGCACTAAATCTTGCTAGCAAGTTTACTGCAAATGCAATATCAGGCCTGGTACAATTTGCAAGATAAAGTAATGCGCCAATGGCGCTCAAGTAAGGAACTTCTGGTCCTAAATTTTCTTCAGTATCTTCTTTAGGTCTAAATGGGTCATTATCCGCTTCAAGGGATCGGACAACCATTGGTGTGCTAAGTGGATGAGATTTATCCATGTAGAATTTTTCTAAAACCTTCTTCAAGTAGGTTGACTGGTGTAAAAATATTCCTTCAGGGAGATGCTCGATCTGCAGGCCGAGACAATATTTGGTTTTACCCAAATCTTTCATTTCAAACTCCATCTTTAGGCATGAGCTAGCTTTATCAAGCTTCTCTCGTGTGCCAATTATATTTATGTCATCGACATAAACTGAAATGATGCAAAAGCCATTCGTTGACTTCTTTATAAACATACATGGGCACACATCGTTATTCACATAATTATTTTTCAACAAAAACTCACTCAGCCGGTTGTACCACATTCTACCCGACTGCTTTAAGCCATATAATGACTTTTGTAATTTAATGCTATACATGTTGCACGTTTCATTTTCCCTTATTTCGGGAACCTTTAATCCTTCAGGGATTTTCATATATATATATATATATTTATGTCTAATGACCCATATAAATATGCGGTCACGACATCCATTAACTGCATATCTAAGTTCATAGTTACTGCCAGAGATATCAAATAGCGGAACGTTATTCCATCCATTACAGGAGAATATGTTTGATCAAAATCAATTTCGGGTCTCTGCGGAAACCCTTGAGCAACTAATCTCGCTTTGTATCTCACCACATTATTATTTTCATTTCTCTTTCGCACGAACACCCATTTATATCCTACTGGGATAACATTGTGAGGTGTACGCGCAATAGAGCCAAAAACTTTCCGTTTATTTAGCGAGTCTAGTTCAGCCTCAATTGCCTCTTTCTATCTTACCCAATCGGAGCGCTTCCGGCACTCTACAATTGATTTTGGTTCTGGATCCAGATTATTGGAGATGGTAAAAGCAACTATAGAGGAAAATGTGTCGTCGACGACTATGTTACTTTTATTATAAGTTTCTCTTGTATCAACAAAATTCGTAGCTACTTCAATATTCACATCAACCAGATCTTCATCATTTCCCAATATATTTTGATCTGGATGTTCCAAAATCCTAGTATTTTTATTATTTGTTGCACGTGCATTTAAACTAGAATTTTCGCCTTCTGGTCGATTCTCTTCTGGAGATTTTGGGAGTGATATAACATTTATATTAGATTTCGTTTTCCGCGGATTATTGTCTTTTGTACCAACGGGTCTACCACGCTTCTGGCGTGGAGTATCTGCAGGAATATTAGACTTTATAGGGACTTACACTCGTTGTGGAGCATTTATCGAAGGTACATGAGATTTGGTCACTCCTTTATGATCAGTAAATGCATCTGGCAGATTATTTGCTAAATATTGCAAATTAATTATATTTTGAACTTCAAGTTCAGTTTGATTAGTGCGTGGATCTAAATATTGTAGATTTTCTACATTCCAAGAAATTTCTCGGCATTTATTTAAGTTTGGGCTTTTATCTCCCCCTAATACAGAAAAATTCTCTTCATCGAATATGCAGTCAGCGTACCTAGCTATAAATTGATCTTCAGTCATGGGCTCTAGGTATTTGAGAATAGACAGAGATTCATAGGCAATATATATACCTAGCTTTCTATGAGGGCCCATAGAGGTGCGCTGTGGTGGTGAGATGAGAACATAGACTGCACAACCAAATACTCGCAGATGGGAAATGTTAGGTTCTTTACCACGTACTAGTTGTATAGGGGAGTAATCATGATATGTAGTAGGTCGGATTTGAATTAGGGCAGCAACATATAAAATTCATGTCCCCAACATGAAATTGGTAAGTTGGAATTTTGTAACAATAGTCTAGCAATTAATTTGATGCGCTTAATGAGTGATTCGGCTAGACCATTTTGTGTGTGGACATAAGGTACCGGATGCTCCACTTTGATGCCCAGTGACATACAATAATCATCAAAAGCTTTCGATGTAAATTCACCAGCATTATTCATTCTAATAGTTTTAATTTGATAATCAGGAAATTGAGCTCTTAATTCAATAATTTTAGCAAGGAGCTTTGGAAAAGCCTGATTTCTAGTGGATAATAAACACACATATGTCCATCGAGTGGAAGCATCTATCAATACCATAAAATGTCGAAAATGTTCCGAAGTGGGATGAATAGGACCACATATATCACCTTGAATCCGATAAAGGAACATAAGGGATTCATTCATGTCTAACTTTAGTACGTGAAGGTCTTAATATTAATTTTCCCTTTGCACAAGCATCACAAATAAATTCATTAAAAGAAGGGAGATTGCTGCTAGATACGGTATGCCCAATAGAGGTAGTAATAATCCGATACATCATACTAAGCCCAGGATGACCCAATCGCTCATGCCATAATTTAAATGAATTTGGGTCTTTAAATTTTAAGCTCAATGCAACATGATTAATAGAAGGTCGAATGTAAGTATGGTACAAGCCTGAGGAGAAAGAGGGAAGTTCTTCTACAATATTCTTTTGACTTCCTTGTGAATGAGTCATAAGAAGATATTCTATATTGTTTTCCCTATTGGTGTTTGCCCTAGGAAAGAATCTGTCTTTCCCGCAAGGTACATCATATCTTCTTGGTTTCTGTTCACACATCAGTGTTTATGCATAATTATATTGTCAATTAAAACTTTATGGCCTACCGGTTGAATTGCTTTTGCCGATATAGTTGAGATATATATATGATTGTGATATATATGATTCCATATTCAATTCGCTGCTGCATATATATACAATGATATTTGTCTATCAATTAGGAAACGATTTTAATTCCCTGGCATATCAATTGAAGGCGCATGGTTATGATAATTTAGAAATCAAATTGAAGATGATTATCTTGCCCAATAAAAGTTTACGTGAATAAATAATTACTTTGTTGATTTATATTGAATTGCTTCAAATCAGAAACCGATTTATAACATTTGAATTGTTGGGTTGTGATCAAATAATTTGTTCAAACCACTTATATGTCTAATATCTTATACTGTTTGACGGATGATGGTCTTACATTGCCCATTCCAATTTTTGAACAATTAATGATAGTCTGTTAATTGATTGGGATATACTAATTGATGTATCGTGTATTCGTGTTGTTTGGGACACTTTATGGTTTGTTAAACCAATTTATTTATACATTTTGATAATATATATATATTTTTTTTTGTGATCATATAATTTTTTTTGATAAAATTGTAGAATTTGACGATGTCTGATATCACCAAAAGAGAATTTGTTGAGCTCGCCCTTGATGGGAGTAATTATTTGACTTGGGCCCTTGATGTTGAGATTCACCTGGCCTCATTTGACTTAAGTGCCACAATTGATTCTAAATCTCAGAGCACTCTCGCCCAGAAGGCGAAAGCATTGTTTTTTCTCCGTCACCATCTGAATAAAGATCTTAAAAATGAATACCTCACCGAAAAAGAGCCTGCCAATCTTTGGAAATTCGTGAAGGATCGCTTTGACCAACAAACAGCCATAATTCTCCCTCAAGCTCAATATGACTGGCTTAATATTCGGTTTCAAGATTTTAAATCTGTCATTGAGTATAATTCGGCCCTACACCGTATTGTTTCACAGCTGAAACTTTGTAAGCAGAACATTACCAAGGCCAAGTTGCTTGAAAAATTTTTATCAACTTTTCATGTCAGTAACCTTGTACTCCAGCAGCAGTATAGGGCTAAAAACTATGCAACTCACTCTGAGATGATATCTGCCTTGCTTGTGGCCGAAAAACATAATCAATTGTTGATGAAAAATCATAATGCTAGGCCGGTTGGAACTCAAACTGTGCCTGAAGCACATGCGACTACTCACAGGCATCATAATATGCAAGGGAGAGGTCGAGGATATCATACCCAGCCACCCCGTGGTGGTCGTGGTCGTAGTCATGTCTGGACTCGAGGTAGAGGACGAGGTCATGGTGTTGAGGAACCGACAGGTCGTAAAGAAAATCCTAACATCGACGCTCCACAAGCTAATCAAGATAAACAAGTTTGTTATAGGTGTGGATGCAGTGGTCATTGGTCCCGCACATGTCGTACTCTTCGGCATCTAGTTGAGGCCTATCAAAGAATGCTTAAGGATAAGAAAAGAAAGGCCCCTCAAGGTGAATCACATCATGCTAGTTTGCCTGAAGCAAATTTAGCCATCAATGATGATGATGATGATTTTTTGAAGCTCGAGCTCGAGGACTATGGTGATGATGTGTGATTAATATGCATTTTATCTTAGAACTGCATATTTTTATTTTATGGTTTGTTTCATGATGTTAGACAATTTTGATTTCTTTTGTTTCGTCAGACATTTGTGGTTTGTTTTTGCTATTGGTTTGTTTTTCATATGTTATGATTTGATTGGAATTTCATGATTGTTTCGTTTGCTTACAATGCTTACTTTTATTTTAGTGTGCCACAACCATTCATTAGTTTGCATCTTATGGAGAAAGATGGCATTTTATGTCTGGTCGACAGTGCTACTACGCACACTATTTTGAAAGATAGGAAATTTTTTCAAACTTTATATGAAAAGAAAGGGAGTGTTTCTACAATTGCTCATGATAAAATCTTGATAGTAGGCACCGACAGAGCTTTACTTACTCTTCTTAAGGGTACCAAATTAATTATTAACGATGCGCTTTTGTACCCTGAATCACATAGAACACTCCTTAGTTTTAAAGATATTCGATCTAATGGTTTTCATCTTGAAACTAAGACTGAAAACAATATAGAGTATCTTCTAATGACTCATACACAAGGAAGTCAAAAGAAAATTGTAGAAGAACTTCCCTCTTTCTCCTCAGGCTTGTACCATACTTACATTCGACCTTCTATTAATCATGTTGCATTGAGCTTAAAATTTAAAGACCCAAATTCATTTAAATTATGGCATGAGCGATTGGGTCATCCTGGGCTTAGTATGATGCGTCAGATTATTTCTACCTCTATTGGACATACCGTATCTAGCAGCAATCTCCCTTCTTTTAATGAATTCATTTGTGATGCTTGTGCCAAGGGAAAATTAATATTAAGACCTTCACGTACTAAAGTTGGAATTGAATCTCCTATGTTCCTTCATAGGATTCAAGGTGATATATGTGGTCCAATTCATCCCACTTCTGGACCTTTTCGATATTTCATGGTACTAATAGAAACTTCCACTCGATGGATATATGTTTGTTTATTATCCACTAAAAATCAGGCTTTTCCAAAGCTCCTTGCTAAAATTATTGAATTAAGAGCTCAATTTTCTGATTATCAAATTAAAAATATTAGAATGGATAATGGGTGAATTTACATCGAAAGCTTTAGATGATTACTGTATGTCACTGGGCATCAAAGTGGAGCATCCGGTACCTTATGTCCACACACAAGATGGTCTAGCCGAATCACTCATTAAGCGCATCAAATTAATTGCTAGACCATTGTTACAAAATTCCAACTTACCAATTTCATGTTGGGGACATGCAATTTTACATGTTGCTGCCCTAATTCAAATCCGACCTACTGCATATCATGATTACTCCCCTATACAACTAGTGCGTGGTAAAAAACCTAACATTTCCCATCTGCGAGTATTTGGTTGTGCAGTCTATGTTCCCATATCACCACCACAGCGTACCTCTATGGGCCCTCATAGAAAGTTGGGTATATATATTGGCTATGAATCTCCGTCTATTCTCAAATACCTAGAGCCCATGACTGGGGATCAATTTACAACTAGGTACACTGACTGCATATTCGATGAAGAGAATTTTCCAGCATTAGAGGAGATAAAAGCCCAAACTTAAATAAATGCCGAGAAATTTCTTGGAATGTAGAAAATCTACAATATTTAGATCCATGCACTAATCAAACTGAAATTGAAGTTCTTTTTTTTTTTTCCGAAACGATAGAGAATTTTATAAATCAAAACGCACAAGCGTGAAAATTACAACTTAGAGCCGCAGCCAAAAGCTGAATAAACTGGGAGGACTGGTCCGCAGACCGCCTAAATCCGAAGCTAGCAACGCTAGAAACTCAAAACAAAACACAAACAAAAACTACCAAATAAACTACGAAGCTCCCAACAGGAGAATCAACTAGCTCCCACCAGGAGAATCAACTAACTCCCAACAGAAGAATTAACTAGCTCCCAATAGGAGAATCGTCACTGAGGCCAACGGCCCAAACCAAAAACACAAGACCTAACGAAAAAAAACGAAAACAAACAAACACAAACAAACTAGCAAACTAAGCCTACAAACAAAAACAAAACATGTCCTTCCTAAGCAGCAAAATCAAGCTTAGCCGGTGGATACCGAAATGACCCGGAATGAGTCCCACAGCCAAAGAGAACCGACCCGAAACTGCCCAAACACCAACTCGGTGGCCTAACGAAGTCAGCCCTAGCCCCAGAACAACATCTGAAATCAAACTCGAACCGCAACCTCAACACCCGTAATGCCTCAGGACCACCATGAGACTGGACCCACTAACACCACTAGCGAGTCCAATCACCACCGGTAAACCCCCAAACCACGAAGATGCCGAGACTGCAGCCACGTCCCCTGCCACCCGAAACCGTCACAATCCACTATTCCCACAGTCCCACCTCTGCCATCACCACTGGCCGAAGGAAAGGAAAAGGAGAAGGTAGGAACGCAGCGGAGCTCCGGCCATCCGAAAATAGCACCGCCGAACAACCGAGGCATCAACCACCCGAACGAATCTGCCACCAAAATCCTCCGACCACCAGAGTCCCTACACAAGTCGAAGAAGAACACGGGGGTCCTCCTCAGACCCTCCACCGGAGGAACTTGAAGAAGCCAAGAACTCAGCAGAGATCCAAACACCCACATCCATTCGACGCCCATCAGGAAGCCGGAAGAAGCCCGCGGGCCAGCAACAGAGCCTAGACCCGAACAAAATAAAAAGAGGGCATACCTGGAAGCTGCCGACGGAGGCGCGTGGAGCAGGGCGGAGACCAGGCGGCCGGGGGACGACCCCCGATTAGAGCTCAATTGCGGCAAAGGAAGGCTATCGGCGATGGAGAAGAGAGTGACGAGCGGCGGCTAGGGTTGGGAGAGAAAGGGGAGTCGTCGAAGAGCAGGGCTCTTTTCTTTGAAGTTTTCTTTGAAGTTCAAAAGATAATTAATTTGCAATATTTAGCAAATAACATGCCAGATGCATTTACTGATCATAAATGAGTGACCAAATCTCATGTACCTTCAATAAATGCTCCACAACGTGTGGAAGTCCCCATAAAATCTAATAATCCTGCAGATGCTCCACGCCAGAAGCGTGGTAGACCCGTTGGTACAAAAGACAATAATCCGCGGAAAACGAAATCTAATAAGAATATTGAATCACTCTCAAAATCTCCAGAAGAGAATCGTCCAGAAGGCGAAAATCCTAGTTTAAATGCACGTGCAACAAATAATAAAAATACTAGGATTGCGGAACATCCAGATCAAAATATATTGAGATATGATGAAGATCTGGTTGATGTAAATATTGAAGTAGCTACGAATTTTGTTAATACAGGAGAAACTTATAATAGAAGTAACATAGTCGTCGACGACACATTTGCCTCTATAGTTGCTTTTACCATCTCCAATAATCTGGATCCAGAACCAAAATCAATTGTAGAGTGCCGGAAGCGCTCCGATTGGGTAAGATGGAAAGAGGCAATTGAGGCTGAACTAGACTCGCTAAATAAACGAAAAGTTTTTGGCTCTATTGCGCGTACACCTCAAAATGTTATCCCAGTAGGATATAAATGGGTGTTCGTGCGAAATAGAAATGAAAATAATGATGTGGTGAGATAGAAAGCGAGATTAATTGCTCAAGGGTTTTCGCAGAGACCCGGAATTGATTTTGATCAAACATATTCTCCTGTAATGGATGGAATAACGTTCCGCTATTTGATATCGCTGGCAGTAACTATGAATTTAGATATGCAATTAATGGATGTCGTGACCGCATATTTATATGGGTCATTAGACACAAATATATATATGAAAATCCCTGAAGGATTAAAGGTTCCCGAAATAAGGGAAAATGAAAAGCGCAACATGTATATCATTAAATTACAAAAGTCATTATATGGCTTAAAGCAGTCGGGTAGAATGTGGTACAACCGGCTGAGTGAGTTTTTGTTGAAAAATAATTATGTGAATAACGATGTGTGCCCCTGTGTGTTTATAAAGAAGTCAACGAATGGCTTTTGCATCATTTCAGTTTATGTCGATGACATAAATATAATTGGCACACGAGAGGAGCTTGATAAAGCTAGCTCATGCCTAAAGATGAAGTTTGAAATGAAAGATTTGGGTAAAACGAAATATTGTCTCGGCCTGCAGATCGAGCATCTCCCTGAAGGAATATTTTTACACCAGTCAACCTACTTGAAGAAGGTTTTAGAAAAATTCTACATGGATAAATCTCATCCACTTAACACACCAATGGTTGTTCGATCCCTTGAAGCGGATAAGGACCCATTTAGACATAAAGAAGATACCGAAGGAAATTTAGGACCAGAAGTTCCTTACTTAAGCGCCATTGGCGCGTTACTTTATCTTTCAAATTGCACCAGGCCTGATATTGCATTTGCAGTAAACTTGCTAGCAAGGTTTAGTGCTTCTCCTACGAGGAGACACTGGAATGGTGTTAAACATATTTTTAGGTATCTTCAAGGTTCACAAGATCTTGGTTTACTTTATAAGAAAAATCAAGATATGACATTGGTGGGCTATTCGGATGCTGGTTATATGTCTGATCCCCATAATGCTAGATCACAAACTGGTTATATTTTTCTTTGTGGTGGTACTGCAATTTCCTGGAAGTCGGTCAAGTAGTCCATGGTTACTACATCTTCCAACCATTCTGAAATAATTGCTTTATACGAGACTTCACGCGAATGTGTATGGTTAAGATCTTTAATCCAACATATTCGTGGATCATGTGGAATTACAAAAGATATAATCCCCCAATGTCCTTTATGAGGACAATGCAGCTTGTGTTTTACAAATGAGTAGTGGGTATGTCAAAGGAAGCATGACAAAACACGTTGCTCCAAAATTCTGTTACCCACACGAGCTCCAGAAGAGAGGTGAGGTTATTGTACAAAAAGTAAGGTCTAGCGAGAACTTGGCAGACCTATTCACCAAATCTCTTCCTACATCTACTTTTGAAAAATACATTTATGGTATTGGTATGCGTAAACTAGGAAGATTGTTGTCTTCAGGGGGAGGGAGAAACTCAATATTATCCCGAAGATTAGGTCCTGAAGACCAAATGATGTACTCTTTTTTTTTTCTTTAACTAAGTTTTTCCCAATGGGTTTATTAGTTAAAGATTTTTAACGACGCAACTAGTAAAACACATGAATTTTTATAAATCATGTACTCTTTTTCCCTTGACTAATTTGTTTTTCCCTGTCGGGTTTTTATTAGCAAGGTTTTTAATGAAGCATGTAGTAATGTCCAAGGGGAGTGTTATAAATATATTAGTATGGACATTACTAATATATAATTGGGCCTGGAGTCCATTAAGCGCATCATTAATTATTAATTTGGTACCCTTAGAAAGAGTAAGTAAAGCTCTGCCGGAGCCTACTATCAAGATTTTATCATGAGCAATTGTAGAAACACTCCCTTTCTTTTCATTTAAAGTTTGAAAAAATTTCATATCTTTCAAAATAGTGTGCGTAGTAGCACTGTCGACCAGACATAAAATGCCCTCTTTCTCCATAAGATGCAAACTAATGAATGGTTGTGGTATACTAAAAGAAGTAAAACATTGTAAGCAAACAAAGCAATCATGAAGTCCCAATCAAAAAATAACGTCTGAAAACATACCAATAGCAAAAAGCGAACCACAAATGTTTGACGAAGCAAAAGAAAACAGAATTGTCTAACATCATGAAACAACCCATAAAATAAAAATATTCAGTTCTAAGATAAAATGCATATTAATCACACATCATCACCATAGTCCTCGAGCTCAAGCTTCAATAAATCATCATCATCATTGATAGCTAAATTTGCTTCAGGCAAACTAGCATGATGTAATTCACCTGGAGGAGCCTTTCCTTTCTTATCCTTTGAGCATTATTTGATAGGCCTCAACTAGATGTCGAGGAGTACGACATGTGCGGGACCAATGGCCACTGCATCCACACCTATAGCAAACTTGCTTATCTTGATTAGCTTGTGGAGCGTCGATGTTGAGATTTTCTGTACGACCTGTCGGTTCCTCAACACCATGACCTCGTCCTCCACCTCGAGTCCAGACATGACTACGACCGCGACTGTGACCACAACCACGACCGCAACCATGACCACGACCACCACGGGGTGGCTGGGTATGATATCCTCGACCTCTCCCTCGCACATTATGATGCCCGTGAGTAGTCGCATGTGCTTCAGGCACAACTTGAGTTCCAACCGGCCTAGCATTATGATTTTTCATCAACAATTGATTATGTTTTTCGGCCACAAGCAAGGCAGATATCAGCTCAGAGTGAGTTGCATAGTTTTTAGCCCTATACTGCTGCTGGAGTACAAGGTTACTAGCATGAAAAGTTGATAAAGTTTTTTCAAGCAACTCGGCCTTAATAATGTTCTGCTTACAGAGTTTCAGTTGTGAAACAATACGATGTAGGGCCGAATTATACTCAGTGACGGATTTAAAATCCTGAAAACGAATATTAAGCAGTCATATTGAGCTTGAGGGAGAATTATAGTCGTTTGTTGGTCAAAGCGATCCTTCAGGGACTTCCAAAGATTTGCAGGCTCTTTTTTTCGGTGAGGTATTCAAATTTCAGATCTTTATTGAGATGGTGACGGAGAAAAATCAATGCTTTCGCCTTCTGGGCGAGAGTGCTCTGAGATTTAGAATCAATTGTGGCACTTAAATCAAATGAGGTCAGGTTAATCTCAACATCAAGGGCCCAAGTTAAATAATTACTCCCATCAAGGGCAAGCTCAGCAAATTCTCTTTTTGTGATATCAGACATCGTCAAATTCTACAATTTTATAAAAAAAAAATATATATTATCACCAATATAAAAAAATCAATAGTGCTCGAATGCTAGTCTTGTTCTTGGTTCAGTATGATCTCAATATTAGTGTAAGTTGTAGATATTATTTTAGATATATTCATTTGAATAAGTACCCAGGTTCACATAAACTTAACCGAGTTAATCAATTAATCAACTCAAGACAAATTATCCACAATTACCAGGATGGGAAACACAAAACAAAGCAAAAATTGACACACAAGTATAATATCAATATGCATCACCTCCAGTTAACATTCTTAAATCTAGCAATTGCACTTGCCTTACATATATGATCTCCATTAAGAAATGATTTAAAAGAATAATTCCTCTAATTTTTTTTTATTTTTTTTTTTGTATTAATAACTCAAAAATCAAATCAAAGATTGAACGTACAGTAAAATGGATAATAAAATTTAGTGGGCTAACCTAAAAATATGATCAACTTAAAAGTGAGTATATTCATTGTATTTGACAGAAAATTAAATTTTTCAAAGAAGAATGCTCACAATAATCTAATAAATGGTAACATGTGTAAGATAATGACAATTCTACTGTAATGCTTTGGCGAATAGAAAAAATCAGATTCATACTATAGATCACTTATGTATCAAGCCACTAGCTGTAAAACCATTTTTTTTTCGAAGAGCATTGTATCAAACACATGCATAATAAAAGTACTTGGGGTAACAATAGATATATTACAGTTGTGAGAAAAAAAAATTGACAGCATGATATATATTTTTTTTTTTTTTTGAGATAAATTATCATTCACATCATTAACATGTCAAAACAAATAGATAACAATGAAGTCGAAAAAAAAATTAAAGCACCAGCAACAACATATATAACCGAACTAGCAGTAGGCGGAATTAACAGATATAATCAAACTAGTAATATAGGTTGAATTATTCAACCGAACAATCTCCAAAATTTGAGGTACAATTAAGGACCTTACCTACTTTCAGGCGATTCAGAAGAAAATTGGCGTGTTGGCAATTGTTGAACTGAGCCGCCGATTTGCCGTTTGATGATGATGATAAACAGAGATTAGAGCGTGCTGATAACGTGTTGTAAATTGGAACTCTTAATTTTCAACAAGCATCCATAAATCCAAGCATAAAAGAGGTGCAGTAAAAGAACGAGAAAAGAGAAGCAGAAAAGTGTGTAATCTTATTCATCGGTAGATCATCCTTTTATAGGGTTTACAAGAGACATAGCCCTAAAACCTAATTTTACTAACTAATGGACTTCAGGCTCAATTATATACTAGTATTCGATCCTGTGCACATGCACAAATGCAAATACAAGTTTATATGTCATATGTATGTGTATGTAATATTTAAAATCAAAAGTTAGATAATAGCATATCACATTTTATAAATTTTATCCTTAGTAAAAGTGACCGATAAACTATTAACTTACATATTAGTTTTTATATTGATTGCAGTTATATAATTTTTGCAATACTTTTTTTTATGAACAATTGATTAGATAAAATAATATTGAAATAATTATTATTATAGTATCGAAATTTTGAAAATTTGGTTATATCATAAAAATTAAATAACTAATGTTGATAAAAACACTTGCTTAATGAGTTAAAACCAAATAAAAAAATAAATAAATAAATAGTTTGAAAAAAATTAAATTATAATTTCATTTAATGTGGCTTTATGTTTTGTTAGTAGTAATTGCTATATAATAAAATAATAAAAATAATTAAATACTTAATTAATGCAAAGTAACCTCTTTTGGAGGGAAAAATTTTGAGGTTTTATTAAATGCATATGACCTAGTAATTATATATATATAGATTAGTAATATCCATATTAATATATTTATAACACACACAAGTTTTTCCACTCTCCCACTCACTTTATCGAATGAAACTTTTTTTTTTCAAAATAATCCAAGAGTATTGAGACCTGTACATGAAATGTAGGCGTGTTTGTATATGAAATATCTTAATTCTTACTCAATTCATATTCAAAATCTAAATCTAACTTTAACTCAATTTCACTAAGACTTGTACATGAAACAAGGCGTGTTTGTATATGAAATATCTTAATTCTTGCTCAATTCATATTCAAAATTTAAATCTAACTTTAACTAAATTTCACTATTTTTAATATTATATCGATAATATTATCGATATAATTAAATAATATCAATCAATTATTCTTACACATCACATCAACTTTAATTTACTGTTTATCTACTCACATAATTTTAACTAACTATCACTTCATATCATCTCTCCCATACATTTTATTTTAAAAATTATTTTAATATATAATTAAAATCTCACTAATAACTAATTATACCACTTTTTTAGAATTAACTCTGATTAACTAAGAAACTCATTTTGAGCGAAAAAAAAAAAACTATAATTAATAAAAAAACTCATTTTGAGCGGATATATTTGCATACAAACACGAGCATTGAAACACTCTCCAACACACTTTATCGAATGAAACATTATCTTTTTTTCAAAATAGTCCACCATGATTGGGAACTGCACATGAAAGATAAAACTCGAGCTCCCGCAACTAAAACTAAACAATCTCGAAGTTGCAACTGAAACTGAACATAACTCAAATCAAACAATCTCCATATTGCAACAAAAACTTATTATCAAAGTTCAACTGCATGTGTAAAACTAATGAACAAAAAAAAAATTATTGATGATTATACAAACCACAATGAGTACACAGACGATATTTACGTCATTATTAGCTATTTCATCACTTACCGGTAAAACAATGATACAATCCATTCAAGCTGCTACATTTATTTGCCTATGAAGATTCTATTTATAACGTCAACAGGCAATGCGTATGCTGGATCTATAGCTTTCACACCAGGATATTCGAGAAGAGATAAACCTGCAAATCAAAGCAAGTCACAATTTTGAAGACACGAACGACACACTAGAAACAGATTAACACAGTTTCTTAGTTCTTGAGATGCGTAACTAAGTTCGGTAACTAATCCACATGTTAAGTGGGATTAAAAGGCTCCAATCTTACCAGCTACACCAAAATAGGTGTGAAAACATCAACTGCATCATCTGGCCTATCAGAAATTCCACCGTTCTCCTTATCCTGCACCGTTAAACCAAACATTGGCCCAAAATTTCTTAACTTTGATGATAAACGAAATTTTGGAAACCGTGCCTCCAAATACCAAATAAAATATTTAATCTGAAAAGCTCAATAACCTGACAATCCAATATGAACTTAACGAATTTTTCCTTGTCAATCCAGTGAACTCTATCGATCATGATCAAACTGGAAAGAACCCACCACGAATAGCAGACCTGGAGTTGGTAAAGGGTAGTAAATCATAAGCGTGCTCTTGAAGACTTTTTTTTAAAAAAAAAAAAAAAAATTATTTGCATTTCTTAAGCCAGTGTATACATAAACTATAAACTGTGACCTACATCAGGAAGCTTTTCGGGCCGCCCATTTAGACCTCCCGATTTCACTTGTCGTTCACATAACCACCACCCGAGGAGATCCTTATCAACATGATGCAACGAACCAGTGATAGCAAGGGCCCCCACACAACAGAAAACTGCAATATAGTTCATAAAGTTCTTTGCCCATTAGTTCCTACACGAGACTAACCGTGATGAGACTTGAATTGAAAATGTCTGCTAAACGAGATGTTTCATCTGCGAGTTTCTGCTATACCATTTCTAGGTGGCTTATGACATTATTTTTTATATTTTGTTTTCTGGTTAGTTTGTCAAATCAATCGTTTAAGATGCTATGTACTTCATTATCATACAAGATGTAGTGTGTAATAATATTGTTTGCATCCATCTAATTGTGGTAGCTGACTAAAAATAAGAAACAATCCACTAGAAACTGAATGGCATTAGGACATAATACATACTTTGTCCAGCATGAGATTCTGCTCCCGGAGTGCATCCAAATCCACCATCCAAATTCTTGCAACTCACAATGTAGTTTACAGCTTTTTCCACATTTATTTTGTCCAAGCGATGTAATAAAGTAAGAGAGCATATAGCAGTGTAAGAAAACCTGAAAAGTAGTTAACCGTAGTTTAATAATGAAAATGATGATACACGTCTAAAACTTAATAACATAAAATGAATAGTTAGCTTTCTGCAGGGACTTACAGAGAGTAGTAGGGGAAAAGAATACCTTGTATCAACTTCACCATATGTCACCATTAAAGGACCCATCTTCATTTTGTAGGCTGGCAATATCTAGCAATTAAGTTAAGGTTTTTCTTTTACCAAATAGACCATTTTTTCTTTATTTGGTATGCAAGAAAAAAAAAAGGAAAATATTTACTACTAGAACCAACTTAAACAGTCATCCAAATAAATCCAGGTGTTTGGGAATGAGAAACTACCGTCTTACACTGTTAACAGCCGCAAACTCATACGACACTTCGAAATAGCCTTTTAGGCTTTTTTGTCATTTAACATCTTTAAGTTCAATTGCATGCCTACTTCAAGTAAAAGTCGAATATAAAAGATACAGTTGGCAACCTTCTCAACATCAAGAATATTTATCTTGTCAAACAGGGCTAAGACCTGAATAGCACTGAGTGTATACAATACATGAGGGTCATGTACTATATTTCCACTAAAACCTCCTGCATGAATGAAGCCACAAATAAGGTGAAAAAATAAATAAAATAATAATCAGAAGCGCAATTACCCTTATCAACAGCTTATCTCACACAAGAAGATGAAAGATCACTTGTATGAACTCATTCATTCACGAGTACACATCCGTTAAAACACATTTTTAATCACTTGTAAATGTATAATCAACCACTTTGGGTATCATAAAATTCGAGAGGAATACAAACCAGATTCGTGTTGGCACTGCATGACCCATGAAACAACCTCATCTTGATCAACTGCACCAAGCTTTCCTAAAATATCAAGAGTAGTCAATCCCCAGTAAGCACCATTCGTTCGTAGGTGCTCCATCACCACTGATTCAAAATTGTCCTTTCTCTGAGAAGAGTACGTGCCAAATAATACTCGGTGAATAACAGATAAAATCACCACGAAAAATCGACAAAGAAAACAACCCAAACATTTTACCAACTTCCCACAACAAGATGATATTAATAATTCCTCAAAGCAAGAAATATGGTTGTTATTTAACAACTTACCGAAGATAATGCTGAAGCTAGGAGATGTGCTTTTTCTTGAGTGATTCAAGGTGCAAGTATATGGGCATTGTTCAGGAAATTGTATTAACTTTTTTTTTTTGTTTTCTCTCTCTCTCTCTCTCTCTCTCTCTCTCTCTCTCTCTCTTTTTGTCTGAGCTCCAATGTGTCATTATATATATTCACAATACATAAATACAGTAGGGGCCGTAGGGCTGTTGTAAAGTCGTCATACTTTTTCATCAGATATGCATACAACTGAAATGCCACTCTAAAAATAACATAAACAAAAGTAGGATAATTCATAACACAAGTATGCATTTTTGTTAAGAAAACGTTTAGGATGATCATAACACAAGTATGCATTTTTGTTAAGAAAAAAGTATGATGAGTCCATGAGTAGGCCATCTCGCACAAGCATTAGTGTCCATACCATGATCCACATCCATCTGGGTCGGTATCAAAATTAGATAACTCCGACAGCAAGCATATAAGTTGTTTGTTGATTGATAACTAGTCTTAGTATTTCCAGTAAATCAATGAATCTCGATATACAAAGACAATGTTAAACTTGAACGCCCAAACAAAAAGGGACAAACGGACAACGAAAGTATGCCATTTGTGGTGTCATCTGAGCAAAATTGAAAAAAAAAAAATGTGAAACACAGCAAATCGAAAGCTCATACCTTTTCAACTGATAAAATGTACTTGGCATGCTTTTCCACCTTCAGCTCCCCTATTTTGCCACCAATCAAACAAACTTAAATCGCACAAAAAATCTGCGAAGGAAGGTCTGAAATAAGAAAAGTGGTAATTATAAATCAAGAAGCTTTTCTTTTTTTTTTTTTTCCAATCGATAGCCCTAACTAGGAAGAATCGGTAAAATTCGAATCCCAACTTCAGGAATTTTGACCTTTTTTTTTAGTCTGGTAAAATAGAAAATAAATGATATTTTTGCTTAAAGAAAAAGGGTATGATAGTAAATATGTATTTGTTAAAAAAATAGGGTGGGATCAGTGTTTTAAAACGCGCATCGCGTTGCGTTTTGGTATTTATATTGCGTAGTGTAAATAGCGTAACGCATTGCGTAAACTATTCGAGCAGTTCACTCATAATGCCAAACATAATAATATATATAACCTACAAGTAAATAAATAATTGAAATGGTCTTAAACCATAAACTTGGACATTAAATCTAAGCAATAATATTCAAATATTAGTTCATACAACCAACCAAAGTCATAATCTTCAAGTTAAAGACTCAAAATCTAAAAGTAATCGGTCTCATCCAATTGATAAGTAAACAACACTCTCATCAGACACCAAACTGATAAAAGGTAAGACAGATTCTACGAATACAGAGATAAAGTAATAAAAGTTTCTCCAGTAGTCGTTTACTTCCAGTCAAATAGAAAAGTGATGCACGGCCCAACAGACAATATACAAATGAAAATAACATAGATGAAAAGAGAAAGAAATTACAATTTAATAAAAATTTCGGAAAAAAGTAATTTTTACTAGACATGAATTGAATTGTCTGTTATGAGGAAATTGAATTGTATTAATTCTTATATAGTCATATATCATTATTCTTACACCAAAACAAATCAATCTACTAAAATTCAAGCACTAAGACTTAATGGCCCTGCCAAAAGAGTTGCAGCCTAACCATAACATTAGGCTATACGAATGCAACAAGCAAAAACAATGCAACAAATTTGGTTAAAAGAAAATTCATGAGCAGCGAAATCAGAAAATAACTTTTAAATCCCATCAGAGTCCTCAATATAATGCAACAAATAATCAGTCCAATTAAACAAAAAATCAAAATAATCAAGTGAATGAAGAAGAGGCCCAATTTCAGTTTCAGTTTCATAATCTTCAAACAAAAACAAAATGTTACCTTTAGAGTCGACCGAGAAGCAGGAGATGTCGGATAGAGAGGGCCAAGGAGCAGACACTTTGGGGGTGCCGAGAGCCGGGCGACAGGCCAGAGAAGAGAGCCGAGGAACAGGTGGATGTTCTGAGAATTAGCTTGTGAGGAGGCTGAGGTGGAGCCGTGCGCCGGGTTATGGTGGGTTGTGGAGGTTGCAATGGAGGCTGCGGTGGAGAGGATCTAGGCGGAGAGGGAGAGATGACGAAGAGAAATAGAAAAGTGAAATGAGGGTTTGTTCGCTCCCTAGTCGCTCCCACGATTTACTTTTCTTTTTCCTTTTTTTTTTTATTTTTTGCTTGTAAAAATTACGAGTGTTGATTACTAATACAACACTCGTGTAATACACGAGTGCTTGTTAAATTTTTTCTTAAAATTTAAAATTAACAAAGTTATTTAAAATTTTAAATTTTTGCTTGTAATACAACACTCATTTCACTTTTCTATTTCTCTTTGTCATCTCTCCCTCTCCGCCTAGATCCTCTCCACCGCAGCCTCCATTGCAACCTCCATAGCCCACCATAACCCGGCGCACGGCTCCACCTCAGCCTCCTCACAAGCTAATTCTTAGAACATCCTCCCGTTCCTCGGCTCTTTTCTCTGGCCTGTCGCCCGGCTCTCGGCACCCCCAAAGTGTCTGCTCCTCGGCCCTCTCTATCCGACATCTCCTGCTTCTCGGTCGACTCCAAAGGTAACATTTTGTTTTTGTTTGGAGATTATGAAACTGAAACTGAAATTGGGCCTCTTCTTCATTCACTTGATTATTTTGATTTTTTGTTTAATTGGACTGATTATTTGTTGCATTATATTGAGGACTCTGATGGGATTTAAAAGTTATTTTCTGATTTCGCTGCTCATGAATTTTCTTTTAACCAAATTTGTTGCATTGTTTTTGCTTGTTGCATTCGTATAGCCTAATGTTATGGTTAGGCTGCAACTCTTTTGGCAGGGCCATTAAGTCTTAGTGCTTGAATTTTAGTAGATTGATTTGTTTTGGTGTAAGAATAATGGAATATGACTCGATAAGAATTAATACAATTCAATTTCCTCATAACAGACAATTCAATTCATGTCTAGTAAAAATTACTTTTTTCCCAAATTTTGATTAAATTGTAATTTCTCTCTTTTCATCTATGTTATTTTCATTTGTATATTGTCTGTTGGGCCGTGCATCACTTTTCTATTTGACTGGAAGTAAACGACTACTGGAGAAACTTTTATTACTTCATCTCTGTATTCGTAGAATCTGTCTTATTAGTATTTGATATTTTCTCTGTAAACTATCATGCTTGCGACCAAGTAAAATTCATTCTAGAATTAAGACCATGAACAATACCGAATTCAAACATGCATAGTCTAAGAGTCTGACATCTAAAATACTAGTCTGAATTCGGTAATCACAAATCACATTTAATTAGCTACGTGCTCTGTCGAAACCGTCACTGAATATTCATCAGATTTAATCACAAATCAAGGAATCAACATATATAAAAATAAATCAGCTAAATATGGGACTATCGGTAATCCGGTACTCATGTGAACACTCTAGGGGTCCCCTTCCACAGAAATCCAGGCTGGGCATTACACCACACATCTGGACGTTGAACTTAGTATAGGCGCAATGCACAACTCATCAAAGTCATAATTGACATCTGACATCTTGACGAAAACGGGATCACTCATTCGTCTCGGTCCATCAATTTACTTACACACATACCTCAGACAGTATAAACAATTAAAAGCAATAAGATACGAAGTACCGGATCCCCACCTGGAAGCTGATGATATGCAAATGCTGGGAATGGATGTGTAGTAGGCGGAGGCTCGACTCTTCTCAAGCTACAAAATATTTGAGCAAAATATTCTAAGTACTAAGCTCAGTCTAAAAATCTCGAATTTAAATATCTAATATTACTAAATTCGTTCGTTGGATTTTAAAAATCATTTAAATCTCATTTTGGAATTTACGAACTGATTTTGAAAATTTATTGTCTTGAGGCATTATAGAGTTCTCTGAAATATTTCTAAGTCTGGAACTATAATCTGACTGGGTTCTAAAATTCTGAAATCTCGGTTCATGCTCAAACTGATGTTACAAACTGAAAATTCCCGAATCGTCTGGATTGCCCAAAATAATTCGGCTGAAATGGAAATTTCACGAACCATCCAGACTTCTAGGACTGGTTCGACTGGACTAGACTAACGACTCAATCGGATCGACCGGTCACTCGCTTGACTATGTGCAACTCAACTCAATCGTGGTTCGGGTTCGGCGTAGCAATTCACGGGCACGCACAAACACGGCTGACACGGCTTCGTCGACGCACGGGCTTTAAACGCTGCCACGACCACTGACGCAGGGGCGTGTTTGGTCCACGGCTAACGGAAACGACGTGTTGACGGTGGGTTGAACGGACGCACGGGCGTTGGGCAGAGCGCAGGGGCGCGGCTCGGTCGGACTCGGTGCACGAGCACGCTCTCGGTGGTTCGGCTCCAACTATAAGAAGAGAGTGAGACACGTGTGCGGGATGTCGATACACGTTTAGAATACGTGCTAATGCACGACGGTTGATTGGTTACGTTAGCTACGAGGTATACGGCGTCGGTAGCCTTCTTAGTAGGGGTGAACGTGGGTCAGTACGGTTCGAAGATTGATAAATCTCCAGAACTGTACCAAACTTCGGAGATCCCAAAATTTGATCTCCGGAACCGTACCAAAAAGTCGATTCGGTTCGGTTCGGAGATTTTTATTTATCGATTCGGTTCGGTTCGGTATTCGGAACTATTGGGATGGCTCGGTTCGGTATGGTTTGGTTCAGATCTTCGGAGATTTTTTATTCTTTTAAATTATTTTTGAATGACGACCTAGTTATATTTTAATTTTTATATGCTTTAAAACAACATTCATCAATAATTCATCATATTGAAGATTTTATTTTGAAATCAATTCTAGAAGTAACTCTAAATTTTAGTTATTTTATTTTATATATGGTTTAATAAAACCAACATTCATTAATACTTCCTCACATTAAAGATATTTTTTTTTTAAATCAACTTTATAAGTAACTCTAAATTTTAGTTACAACTAAAATTGTGTAACTAATATTGAAAATTAAAATTCAAATAAAATATAATATTTTTTTCTTAAAAAAATTCTTTAACCTTTCATATTATTTTAAATAATTATTTTATAATAGAAATAATTCAATTTTTAGATCACGTAATACTAAGCATTAAATTTAAGTGAATGTTAATATTTATTACTATATTATATAGAATCAAAGTTGACATAAAATATATTAATAACACATATAATGTTATAATTCGGTTCTTAATTTCGGTTCTTCGGTTCGGTACAGTACGAGACGATTCGATTCGGTTCTCGGTACGGATATTTGTGAAATCTCCAGAACCGTACCAATTATTTTTTCGGTTCGGTTCAGTTCGGAGAAAGTCAAACAGTCAACGATTATTTTTCAGTTCGGAGTGATTTCGGTTCGGTTTTCGGAACGGTTCGGAATTCTCCGAGTCCCATGCTCAGCCCTACTTCTTAGGCTTGGTTATGGTCTCGCCGGCAACTCACCGGGCGACCGACCACATTTCGACTACCCAAGTACTCATTTATAACCTTATAACGTCTAAAGTCATTAAACGGTAGTAGGGTTCGGGCAATAACACTCGAATCTAAAATTTATACGGTGCTCGAAAAAGGCCGAACTAGGGTTTTATACTTCACCAAGCAAACTAACTCATTTTAAGTCGAAACTATAACCCTAAGTTCAACATGATTTATAAGAAATTTACATCTAACAACTTCAGCTAAATCCCAACCGGAACAATTTCTAAATATATGGCAAAATGAAGCTAATGTCCCGAATTGTAACCTATATCAAACGATCTTCAAAAATCATGAAATTTTAACCACAACAACTACATCATATATATGATTTATGTTAAAAATCTCACAGCAAAATAAAGTCTCTAATTCAGTTAACTGAAATCAGACATTATCAGTCCAAATTCAAAAATCCGGTTCGTATAACAAACGAACTCTAAAAATTACCAAACTTTAACTTAAGTCGCAAGACATCAAAATAGGATTTATCAAATTGGAATCACATTTTTCGGATCGGCTCACAATGTATTATGAATTTCTAGCCATTTAACTCAATAAATCCATATCACATCTCACTCAAATTCAACACTTATCATTTTTAAAATAAATTATAATTCATGTACAATGCCATGGAGTCGAGTTTCAGCCGTTTTACCTGAGATTGGGCTCAAAATAAAAATTGAAAGTGAGAATGGCTAGGTGATGTGCTCGCAGTTGTGGATCTGGCCGCTGGCAGTGTGCGTGGGGTTGCGGATCTGGCGAGCGGGCGTACGGACAAGCGAGCTGGGGCTGACGGGAGCGTGCGTTGCAGGTGTGACGGGCACGTACGACGGCACAGATGTTGGCGTGCGGGACTGGGCGTGGCGCGCTGGAGTACGGACGGATGCGAGCGAGGAGTGGCCTGCCGGCGTGGACTCGTGCTGGCGAGGACCTAGGGGTTGCAACCGCGAGTAGGGCTAAGTTGGGTGACGCGACCTGCTGGCATGGGTTAAACGGGAAACAGGCACGACTCGTCGGAAAACGTGAAGATGGTCCAATTCTTGCTCGGTTGTGATGTGAACGGCTAGGAAAGATGATATTTTTGCAATAAAAATTCTAGATCTTGAATGTAGAGAATGAAGATGAATGGTGGGCTAGAGTTTGGTGGTGTAGATGAAGGTGAAATGAGGGAGATGATGAACTCGGGAATGAGGCGATCTTCAAAGTCGTGGGCCTCGTCCGCATAATATATATATAGTAGTGTAAAATAATTAGGTTTTGTGAGTGATATTGGGCTTCCATTTGGGCTTAGGATTTTATTTGACTTGGGCTCGAAATCCTAATACTACTAGGCTTGATAAATAAAACGATACCTTGAATTAAAAATTGGCCGACTAATTGCTATAGCTCAAATTAGTTGGGCCTATTCGATTGGGCTGAGATAAAATGGCTCGACTAGGAAATTTAAATAAATTCCCAACATAAATAAAATCCTCGATTTTTTCAAAGCTCGGTTTCATAAAAATAAAACTGATACTTGGGCTAGATAAATTTGATTTTTAAAATTAAAAATCGAATAAATTATCCATGGCTTAGAGTAGAATTAAATACTCAATTTAATGTAAATAATAATAAATAAATACATTATATAAGAAAATTTACTATTTATGGAAATAAAGTTGAGCTCCATAAATACTAAAAATGTTCAGGGTGTTACAATAGTCGTCTTCTCCATCTTAGGTTCCTCTGTAATTGGTAGAGAAACGATATTGTTCCACAAACAGATTGATGTGCTCACACACCATAAACTGGCCTTCCAACGATCCTTTGACCAATTTTCTTCTCGGAGACCTACAAAGACACTGGGAGGTATTTCCAACCTTTGTTGAGCAAGTCATTAAAGAGGCTACGGAATGTTGTATGAAAGATGTTTTATAAAACTTGGAGTATAAAGTGTCATTATCCTTTACCTTTTCTAAATCTTACCTATTTGTGGTGAATTATTGGCTTCTTGAACAAGCTTTGCCATACCTGGCTGCTTGAATATCTGCCCGAGTGCACGAGGGCATGCCCGACAGTATTTGGCTATCCTTATCTTGCCCGAGTTCGATCCTCATCGACATGATAATTTAACCCTGTCTAATGACCCTACACATGTTCTTTATTGACAGCTTGGGCCTTATCCACTATACTGCCCGATCTGTATTATGCCTGACCTTTTGATCTACTTACCTACTATATTGTCCGAGCTCCCTTTCATCCAAACTGTCAACAATCATAAGCTTGCCCGAGTTCCTTTATGCCCGAGCTACCGATACACCTAAGTTGTTTGAGCTCTTTTATGTTTGAACTACACACACCTAATTTGTCTGAGGTCCTTTATGTTCGAGCAACGAACACACTTGAGTTGTCTGAGCTACCTTTTGTCTGTGCTACACACACACACTTAAGTTGTTCGAGCTATAGAGCGCTCAAGCTATCTGAGCTATTTGAGCACCAATGCTTTGGGCTAGTTGACCAAACTAGTCTGGGGCCGACAAACCGAGTTATTCGCGGCCGCTTTAGCCGAACTACACTTTGTGTTATATCACGTAACTTAAAAAAATAAAATTGAAAGGCAAAAAAAATTCAAATATATATGTCAAAAAAAAAAAAAA
>CACSLK010028053.1:7644857-7676367 GCA_902706635.1 Striga hermonthica | reverse complement strand
TTCAGAAGCATTACCTTGATAACACGAATAAGGAAGAATGCCACCGCACCAGAAAATCCCATGTGTATCATGGTAAGTGTTATAGGAAATGGAAAGTTGAAGTATTTTGGAGAAAGAACCCACTGCAATCAATAAGTCAGCTTCAGCACTCCAAATAGTAGCAAAAATAGAATGCAGTAACACAGAAACCACGGTGCAGAACAATAATTGGAAGTCCATGAATATCATTATACAGCTGAGTCAAGCTTACGCTAAACTAATCCACTCACAACATGGATACACAATGAAACAATAAAAGAATAATAAGAAATAAAACCAATATTCTCAAGCAAAAAGATAAATTAATTAATTAATATTAACAGATGAACAGAACTTTAAATTGAGTGTAAGCTCAGCCTAAAATAGTAAAATATTTGCCAGTAAGATACAAAAGTTACATATCAAGACTCAATCAAAGTAAGTTGGCATAGCATCATCTTTAACTCGACACATTCAGATGCTGTAAGGGACTAGATTGACAAATATAAGTGCATTCACCTTGTTGTACAAGATAACCCCAGATGAAAGCGTGATGTAGATTAGAAGGTATAGATATGTCAAGACTAGCGATCTATTTATCATTTTCGAAGATGTCCTCTCAAACAAGTTATCTCTACAGCAGGTCTCAGGAGCTTCCCACTTGACAAATTTGGATTATCCAGTATTCAAAGTCAAGGATCAGACATATGTTCCAATTATCAGTTCCAGACGTTCAAAAGTATCACCAAATTGCATCTGCTTCTAACCAGAAACAGATGCGCCAAGCCTGAAAAGGCTGAGGTATTGCTTACGACCTAGCAACTTGACCACACGAGAAATCTGTGAAACAAGAAGTCTATGAGTAAATAAGAAATACAAATTTGGAGACGGGGGGAGCAAGCTTCAAAATGAGTATAGCACGTAAATGAAAAAAATAGAAGAGAGCATAACTCATTAAAGTTTTGATCTATCCACTAGATATCTAAACAAGCAAGATACAAGAAATAAGTTACCAAAGCTCATAGAAGCAAAAAATTACAAGTATATTGGGCAGCCATGCAAAGTATAACTAGATGTATGCCTAAACAACTGTTATTTCATTAAGCTTCCCCAGACCATGTAATGATAATCTATATATCCCCGAATATCGAAAAATTACATGCAAACAGTTCATTGATAATCGTCTCTCCACTAAGATATACTACCTATAAATGGAGATGAATTAATTGGGCATGGGGCATTATTTCATATCATATGTACTTAATCACGATCAACGCAAAAATAAATCTAGAAACAAACAGGCGCACACTCCTGCAAAGACTAATGATGCCAATGCACGTTGTGAGTATCTTAAAAAATTTGAAAAACAGACAAAAAGGAACACAAAGGAGAGCAACAAAACGCTGTTCTCCAAGTTCTCCATCGCCAGCCAGTCGATTCCAGTAACACTTCCCACTTTCAAAAGAGAAAGAATAGATGACAGTCACTCCATTTTAGATTGAACAGCAACAGCAAAAAATAACTGGAAAAAAAAGGCTGAATCATTCACCACACGATAGCAGGCTTCATCACAATCATCGGGTACACATGCGAATGAACTTCAAAGAACAGAATTAACACAAAATAAGATTGGGAAAGTAGATTCTGTGCAATACCTACAAAGCTGACGAGCGAGGACCTTGAATTCAACAAACAAAATGGAGACCAAATGTGTGGAGAAATTACATGCACTGAACTCGCCCTTCGATACACATACTCCTCACGAGCGCGCAGAAAATACAGAGGAACTTTTGAACAGTAAAACGAAGAAGACGAAAAGCTTGAGCAAATGCGAGGATGTGTTAGATCCGAGGAACAGAACTTGCAGATGCGAGAGGAAAAGAGTGTGGATACAGAGGGCAGTAGAGCAAATAAACACTTCAATTGGGGCAAAATTATAATTTGTCGCATTTTGCCGTGAGAAACTTGTGTTTCGTGTTGGCAGGCAGCGGGACCCACTCTCGACTAGCAATTTTTTTTTTTTTTTTTTTTTTTTTTTTTTTTTTAAGTGGTATAATCCCCTTATATATCAATTGAAAATGATGTTGAGCTTAAGTGACAGATTCGCATGCTTCGAAATATTAGAGATATTATGTGGCAAAATTATATCTTCATTATTAGAATTTTAATTTCATTCAGATCTAAAAATAATTTGATCCAAATTATTCGTAAAGATGTTGATTATTTATGATCATGTTACATGTATTAATTCCAATGAAATCTAAAAATAATTTGATCCAAATTATTTGTAAATATGTTGATTATTTATGATCATGTTATATGTATTAATTCCATTTTAGTATCATTTCTTATTATAATCATTGAATTGTAAATGTACTTTAGAAGTTAATAAGTTTGTATTTTTTTATCAATTTTACATATATAATATATCAAATTAATCATCTCTTCATGAACTTCGATTTAGCATCCATATTGTATGTATAAATAAATAGATTATATTTAATCTTTATAAAAATTATTATAATATGACACATATAAGTCAGCACAACTAACAAGTGTCATTCTAAAAGATATAATAATATATATTTCTTGTAAGAAAATAAATAAAATTTAAAATGATTTTTCTCATTAATTTTAAAATTTATGAATAATCTTTTAGCAAGTACTCGTGTAATATACGAGTGTTGTACTAGTAATTAATTAAATTAAGGCTTAATTGCACATAAAATTCTCGTGTAATTGTAAATAATATCAATTTTTTAATCTTTGCAGATAAATATCAAACCTTTATTGTGTGTTGCAAATTTGTCTAAAAACCATTTTTCGGTCAATTTTGCTGACGTGCCCGATCAGAACACTAAACTCACTTAAAAATCACTCGAAAATCGCTCCCTCTGCCCAATTTTTTATAATTTGCGGGTGCTCGTAACTGTATTCAGAATGTTGGGGGTAAACTCAATTTTTGGGGGGTGAAGAATCGCGACATGGAGATGAGAAGAATCGTTGCAAATATTATTTTTTTTTCAATTGGAGGAGAAGAACTCGATTTTTATGAAAATTATGAAGCAAAATAATGGTAATAAAATCCTATTTTTTCAATTGGTACTAAACTATAATTTTGGTTAATATGTTGGTATATGATGTGCCAAAAATATGGTGAGGGGTTTCAAAGATTGATGTCACACAAGCCTCATAAGTGTCACGTAAGATTTATGATCGGACACGTCAACAAGGATTGAACGGAAAATGGTGTCGAGAAGATTCGCAACACATAATAAAAGTTTGTTATTTATTTGCAAAGCTAAAAAAGTTGAGTTTTATTTGCAATTACACAAAATGTAAGGATTTTAGGTGCAATTAAGCCTTAAATTAAATAGTTTCGAAAAACAAAAATTACAATCTCTTATTTTCAAAAGTTCATATATTGATTTTTTTTTTTTTTTTTTTTTTTTTTTTTTGTAATAACCTTTTGAATTACAAAATTATTTCAATAGCTACTTGTTAAATAATTAATAAGTTTGAGATTTTAACGGATAAAACCTCCAATTTAACCGCAACTAGTTGCAACCCATGCATTTGCACAGAGAGCTAGTTAATTAATTTTCATTTTCACGGAAAGCTATGTGATAGAGGAAAAAAATACAATAAATTGTAAACAATAGGAAAAATAATAACATAATCACTTGATAAAAGCCCGAGAAAAAAAAATCTAAATATTATTAAACACTTCCTTATATACAACGTTCGTGGTTTTATTATTGCCAGAATCTCCATCAGCACAAATTAGAATTTTCAAGCCCCTCCGACTCGTTACTCTAGAAAGCGCCACGTATAATCGCCCATGACTAAATACAGGGCTTTTCAATAGTAAGCCGACGTGCGACAGTGACTGGCCTTGACTCTTATTGATTGTCATAGCATATGAAACCATGAGGGGGAATTGCCTGCGCTGAAATTTGAACGGTAGCCTCAAATCAGATGGTATGATCGTGAGCCTAGGAATACGAACCTTATCACCAGCTCTGACACCGGTTAAAATTCTGCATTCTAGGACATGGCTGCTGAGCTTAGTAATAACCAATCGAGTACCTGTTGAAATCAAAATTTGGAGAACAAAAACAAATCACTCGAATTTGTACATAAAATAAAATAAAATATACATGATATATCGAATTTTAATCAACATTACCGTTGCACAACCCCATGGAGTGATCAATGTTTCTGAGGAGCATCACTGGAGTGCCAACCTTCAAGTGCAATTTATGGTTGGGAAGTCTGAAACACTTAATCCCATTGAGAAATTCAGGAGTGTGAAGATCGTGAAGATAGTCATATCCAACATCTGACTTGCAAGCACTGTCCGAACTCAAATAAGTTCTTCCCTCGGAGGAGTTCAATGAGCTCATGTACTCATTGACGGACTCAACAACATCAAGGGTGGGAGCGAGTATAGCTCTGTCCTTCAAGTAGCTAAGATCGTCGCCCGAACTCCTAAACATTGGGTACGTACTCTCTACAATAGAAGAGATAGGATCACCTTGTGATTTCAGAAGAATATCGTCGGGAATGTCGATGTCAGCACATCCATCGTTCGGTCCACCAGCAGTACCGTCGCCAATGCTTGCAAGGCACTCCCAGAAAAGCCTCAACTCATCGTACTCACCGCCCCCACCAAGGCTTCGAAGCCTCATGTTCTGAGTAAGTCTCAGAACGATACAATCTCGCCATAAGCTGGACGAATTGATGGTCGCATTCACTATGTCACTCCGAGTGCCTTTAGGCACAATAGGGAGAATCTGTCTAAAATCGCCACCAAATACAACAGACTTGCTGCCAAAAGGGAGATTTTCCTCGATGGATCCACCACTTACATTAAGGCTCGTAATGTGTTGTCAACTGCCTGGAAGCAATACTTATTCATCATCGGGGCTTCGTCCCAAATGATCAACCGACATCGTACAATTAGATCGGCCAATGGACTCTGCTGGCTAATGTCACATGTCGACCCTTCCGTTGGGTTTATCGAGATTCTGAAGCGTGAATGGGCAGTCTGGCCGTCGGGAAGCAAAAGTGACGCGATACCGCTTGATGCAATGTTCAACACGATTTCGCCCTTCGACCTCAAACCAGAAGACAACGCCCTCCAGATATATGTTTTATCGGTGCCGCCGTAACCATAAACAAAAAAGATGCGACCGTGGCTACAGTAGACCGAGTCCATAATTGAGTCATAAACATTGCGCTGCTCATCAGTCATGTTGGCAACCAATTGCTCATTCTCAATCGATAGTGCACGACGATTGTAATTCAACTCGTCCATCACAAGTCTGTTCGTGGACGCCTCATTACGATCGAGAACAGGAAACGACATTGTACCATAGTCACGTAAACTCATCCCACGTCGCCGCAAAATCTTTTCGATCTCTGCCAAAGCGAGATTCTTTATTTCCCCATCTCTCATGACCAATTCTGTAACAATCAAAGTACAAAAAAAAAAAAAAAACAAAAATAAGTACAGAGATAAAACATATAATAAGTAAATATAATAAATACATACAAAAACAATTGTATTTGTTACCTGGATGGTGTAAAAGCCTCCGACGATTATGCAGTATGTCATCCGATAGGTAATGCCAACATGCGTCCCACACAAACTCCGGTCGACACAAACTCCGGTCGACTAAGAGTATCAGAGGAAAGAAGAGTTGCAAAAAGGGCCCTCAATGAACTTGCGGCCGCCCATTGATTTGCCTCAATAATGCCTTCTATATACTCCTTGTCGTCCTCCACCAAACTGAAGGCAAAACACGCTGCGCGATACGAATCGTGTTGGACGCCATTCAACTTCATAAAGTCACGATGGCATGTTGCACCTCGAACAACATTGATAAGGCAACTCAAGTAAAATATATCTCCAGCTCCGGGGGGACGAATTACAATCGCGCAATCCGATCGCTTCCTTTCCTAGGCTCCCAACTTTGCGCTTCCGAATGCCACATAAATTTAGTGGGAGCCTCGACATATGTAAGTTCTCTAGCAGCGGGATACTTCTTGTTGGCCTCCATCCAAGCCAAGAATTTTCTAACGCGCTTTTTATATTTATCAACCACTTGATCGATCGGAACTTCATCATCATAGTAGCAAGGATGTTCGTTTTCGAGGTGAAAATTCAAGCGCTCCATTGATGGCCATTTGAACTGAATCTCAAACTCCAACAACCGCCATGCAGCCTCACAAGATGAAACATACCGACAATCATAGTACATCTTCACCTCGTCAACCAGCCTGCTAGATGACTCAGCTCCATTTGACTCGTAAAAGGTGGCGGTGACACGATCATTCCCCTTGTTCACGTACTTGAACAAATATTTGATGGTCCTCGACTGGTTGCACCATTCCATATTTATGTGCGCGCCGTACTTAAGGAGCAATTTTCTATTATGAGGCACAACATATCTGTTATCTAAGGGAATGCCGTTCTTTTCTATGGTCCTGCCATTATCACGACGCATGTACCGTGGATAGCCTTCCTCATCCAGGGTCATCGTTTCAGAGAACTTCTTTGGAAAATGCTTTGTGCAACAATCATTAACCATACACGAAGATTGTGGGCGGACAATTCTGCAAGGGCCGTGCATCATATGATCTCTAACGGCAGCATAGTATAAGGGATCGGTGGCCTCATCCGGTATTTCGGCAGATATTATTTTGTCTATGCCATCAGTGGTCTGAATTTTGTGTTCTTTGGCCAAGAATATCAATATATGGGCATGTGGAAGTCCACGTTTTTGGAATCCAATCGTGTATATAGCTGCAAAAAAAAAAAAAGTCAAAAACCAATACAATGAACACAAAATATTATAAATTTAAATAAATTAAATTAACAAATATTAAGTACCTGCTTTCACGTCACCAAACATCTTGTTATGTCGGACATCCCTCATCAAAGCGTCCAACTTAGCCTTAAATACCCAGCATATTATATCAGGACGATCCTCGGGTTTGAGATTCTTGTTATCAAGAAAATTACCTATTTCTGGCCACTTAGGGTTGCAAGTGAAGGTTAAGATATGGCCATCGCGTCCTGATAGTTCTCAATCATATATCTCGCGCCACCCGTAAAGGACGAAGGCAGTATAATCTGTTTGCCTTGAGAACCAGGATCGATGTCTCTTCGCAACACAGCATCCTTCAGACGGCTGTACAATTCGGTTCTAAGTTTCGTTTGGTTAAATTGGATATATCTTAGCCGAGCTCCTTCAACCATTGTTTACGCTCCACAACGAACTGCTGATACAACCTCCGAGCCGTGAGGATGGAAGACAATTCGTTGTCACGGTCGTGCATTCGATATTTGAAGAACTCTAGCGAAGTGATGAATTTCCTCGACCTCTTTGTAATCGGTTTTAGGACTGAAAATGGAATGTCCTCCCTGTAACCATCCTCGCCATATGGAAAAGGAATAGGATAATGAAGAGCCAAGTAGGAAGCGCTCAACTCATTGATACGCTGCAAAACGTCCGCTCCGATTTTCTACTATAATATCACAGCTGCCCATAGCATCATCGAAATCGCCAACAACTAGCGCTGCAAATTCAAAAGTGGACGGTAAATTATAACGCCGACCATCCTTATTCCTTCTTCCAATAAGTCACATCTTAACTTCGCGATGCTCGGGTTGGTTCAACCTCTCCCGCGCCATTCTAAACGACTTAACCAAAACATTGTAATGATCGAGCATCTCTTTCAAACCAAGCACTACTTCACCATCAAGATCATTTCTTTCAACACCACTCCTGAAAAAAGAAAAAATAATAATTGCAATTTTAATTATTAAATAAAATGTATAAAACTAATATTACGATGTAAGTCATAATTTAACGACAAAATATAATATATATACCTCACAGATGATATTTTGTTCGATATTTCATTCTCTGTGTCATAGATGTACAATTGAGCAAATTTGGGAGTAGCACCATGGTCGGGTAACAAACTACCCATTAAATGGTAGTTTTGACCGTGCAAACAAAATACTGGCGGGCCGGTTCCGTTGTTGATGCTGTTATCAATCTTCCCTCCCATGGATGTAAAACAAAACATGTTGTTGTAGGACCGAATGTTTTCTTGAAAGTGTTGGCTTCGGGGACTTGTGCCCAAAATCAGCTCACGCAGAAATGGCGGAGGAGTGTAAACAGGTGGAAGTTCGTTGAATCTGTGGTTGCAACAGGTAGAGTACTTTGGAACCTATGTAACAGCCCAGCTCACCCGCTACAGAACATTGTCCGCTTTGGGTATACACCAGATCATTCCCTCACGGTTTTGCCTTTGGGAGCTAGCTCACCAAAACGCGTCCTGTAGGTTGAGGTGTCCACAGCCACTTATATGGCATGCTTCGTTCTCCTCAACAACCGATGTGGGACATCTTTTACTAGACTCCACCCCCCTTGGAGGGCCCAACGTCCCCGCTGGCACACCAGTCCGGGTACTGGCTATGATACCATATGTAACAGCCCAGCTCACCCGCTACAGAATATTGTCCGCTTTGGGTATACACCAGATCATTCCCTCACGGTTTTGCCTTTGGGAGCTAGCTCACCAAAACGCGTCCTGTAGGTTGAGGTGTCCACAGCCACTTATATGGCATGCTTCGTTCTCCTCAACAACCGATGTGGGACATCTTTTACTAGACTTCTGTGGGGTTAGATGGCTTTCCCAGTCGCTCGGCGTACCAAAATCTGGCACCACAGTGAAGGCAACGGTACGATGGGTCGCCAATATCCCAGTATTCTGTAAAATTATAATAATTAAGAACATAACAATTAATTAAAAATATATATCTATATATCCTACAAAGTATTGGCGATACACTTTTGAAAAATAAAAGAGAAAATGAAATTTAAATACTCGGTAAACATAAGTAAATAATTACCGTTGTTGATGGATGAGTTGGAAGAACCAACAGATGTAGATGAGCCTCGGGTATCAATGGGCGTTCGAGAAATATTTTGACTACGGACAAAAGCAGACAAAACATCCTCATATATGGGTGGAGGGACTGAGTTCCTCGGACGTCCACCTACATTCATCCGAGGTGGCAAGTTTAATGACGAAACTGCAAAACAAAGGATTGTTATTATAAACAACCAAAATAAATATAAAATGTAAATGAGAAACTTTTTTTCCAGTTAACTAATAAATTAGATAATTTTATAAGCAATTAGAAATACCATTTGTGGGGGGTGGTAATTCACACCTCGGACGACCGCCTGTGTTGATCCGAGGTGGCAAATTTGACGATGACACTACGTGAAAAAAAGAAATTATTATATTAATAGAAATTATATCATTATTTATTTGATTAAATAATAAATACTTTTTTTTCAAACTCATATAATATAAATTAGTTAATCTGATAATTAAATTATTTTTTCGAATCGTTGAAAAACAATGGATTGTTATTATAAACAACCAAAATAAATATAAAATGTAAACGAGAAACTTTTTTTTTCAGTTAACTAATAAATTAGATAATTTGATAAGCAATTAGAAATACCATTTGTGGGGGGTGGTAATTCGCGCCTCGGACGACCACCTGCGTTGATCCGAGGTGGCAAATTTGACGATGACACTACGTGAAAATAAAGAAATTATTATATTAATAGAAATTATATTACTATTTATTTGGTTAAATAATATATACTTTTTTTTCAGTCATATAATATAAATTATAAATCTGATAATTAAATTACTTTTTTGAATCGTTGAAAAACAATGGATTGTTATTATAAACAACCAAAATTAATATAAAATGTAAATGAGAAACTTTTTTTTTTTTCAGTTAACTAATAAATTAGGTAATTTGATAAGCAATTAGAAATACCATTTGTGGGGGTTGGTAATTCGCGCCTCGGACGACCGCCTATGTTGATCCGAGGTGGCAAATTTGACGATGACACTACGTGGAAAAAAAAAAAGGAATTATTATATTAATAGAAATTATATCATTATTTATTTTATTAAATAATATATACTTTTTTTTCAAAGTCATAAAATATAAATTATAAATCTGATAATTAAATTAATTTACCATTTGTTAGGGGAGTTAATGCGAGCCTCGGACGACCGCCTACATTATTCGAGGTGGCAAGTTTACCGACGAAACTGCAAAATTTAAAATTACAATTGAAAAAAAAATAATAAAAGATGATTTATCTTAATGTATAGAAGTATATATAAAATTATTTATATATATAAAAAAAATAAATAATAATTGATAGTTTATAAAATTACCATTGCGGATATTGTTAACCAGCGTTCTCGGGGGCACATTTTCATGATTGTTCATTGTAAGCTCAATCAAATCGACTAAACCGCTTGAAGAAGCTGTGCCGATGTGAGTTATTATGGAACTATTTTGAGATGAAAGTTGAGAATGTGCAACTGGAACACCTAAAAAAAAATATCATATTCAACTAATTCTATACAAATAAAATAATGATCTAAATATTTAATAATGATATAATAAATACAACAATAAAGAAAATACATACCAGCTTCTTGAGTTATAGAATGCGAATTATAAGTGACAATTGACCTTTGAAACGAAGGTGTTGATGTAGGCATATCAAATAAGGTACCTACAATAATTAAATTAATAAAGTTTAATTATGAGTTGCAACACATTTTCATGAAAGTTTGTGATACAAAACATAATATTATTTGAATTAAACTCTTTCATCAAAACAATACAAATTGACAAACATATTTATTTTTTGAACTATAAATATATTAGGTCAATTTTGTATCACATATTTTTTTAATATATTTTGTATTAAAATTTTTTAAATATTGTAATTATAAAATATTAGCATTCATTTTTAAATAACAAACTAATTGAGTTATTTATACATAATCATTATTGGGCCAATATAAACTTAGATTGGGCCTGTATGTATGAAGCCCGCAGTACAATGTCCAATGTTATTGGGCCAGCTTTTAAGAAACGAATTTAAGTCGGCAGCAGGTGTAAGGGTAAAACTGGAATTTCACGCGCATTGCCGAACAGATTTCAGACGCGTTTCCTAGACAGGTGGCGACACCATTTAAATAGCCGAAACCCTAACACCTGCTGCCATTTCGCCATTTCTATCGCCTCCTTATCTTCGGTCTCTGCCGTTTCTCTCTCTCTGTCATTTATTCTCTCTACATTCATGTTGAATTATTTTTTGCCGATAATTTTGCCAAATCCGATGTTTCTCCGGCGATTCTTTTCTGATTTTGAAATCCGATACCGAAAAATACCTAAGATTTTAATTTTTTCGATTGAAAAGAGAGACGAAAAATTAAAATCGTCCCGATTTTGAAACTCCGATATACAGATTCATTGTATATCGGTACAAATCGAGCGATTACATGATAATTTTTGCAGATCTACTGTTTTTTTTTTCAATTTTTTGTTTTAAACATTTTTTGGTGTTAAAATCGGTATGGCATAACAGATCTATAGTGATATCCAATGTTTTGGTTTGATTACGTTATAGATCTGGATGCTATACAAATTTCTGATTTTTTTAACATTCTTCTTGTATCAGGATAATGTAATTATGTAACAGCTTAGGGTTAGCTTCTAATCTTTACTTTTTTTGACAATTTTTTTTGTTTTAAACATTTTTTTGTGTTAATATGGGTCTGGCATAACAGATCTATAGAGATATCTAGTGTTTTAGGTTGATTATGTTATAGATCTGGATGATATACAAATTTCAGATTTTTTTAAATTTTTTTAACATTTTCTTGCATTTAAATCGTAATTAGGTAACATATTAGGGTTAGCTTCTAATCTTTACTTTTTTTTGTCAATTTTTTTGTTTTCAACATTTTTTGTGTTAAAATCGATCTCGCATAACAGATCTATAGAGATATCTAGTGTTTTGGGTTGATTACGTTATAGATCTAGATGATATACAAATTTCTAATTTTTTTAAATTTTTTTAAACATTTTTCTTGTATATAAATTAAAATTAGGTAACAGATTTGTCCTTCAATTCAGTTCTTTGTGTTTATTTAATTATTAATTTTTTATTTTTCAATTTTTATAATAGATCTGCAAAAATATATATAGTTTTTATGTTATTTTTAATCAAATAAGGTCGTTTATTTCACTTGTATATTTAAATTTCTTTTCATATTTCACCTTGTGTTCATCATTTTCGAACTGCAGACAGCAAACTAAGGTAATATATAAGTTCTTAACATTCTTGTGTTCTAAACTATACTCATTAGTCTAAATACAAAAGATGTTCTAATAACTAATATAATTTTTTGCAGTTATAATAAAATGAATAAGAGCCGACCAGAGTGTAAACAGAAGAGATAAGTTTGATTTTAGCATATCCTTCTTGAATATTTTTTATATCACTGGGCAAATATGATATATTCTAACATTTGTTATTTTGTTTTCGCATAAAGAGAGCATATGTTGTAACAGAATAAGTAATTTTCGATATACAGAGAATGAATACAGAGATAAGTGTTCTGTCGCATTTCCTATGTTTTCAAGATTTTTCATATTTCTAATGATATATGATATAATCTAACGTTTCTCATTATTGTTTTGCAGATAAAACCATCTGTTATAACAAAAGTACTTGCAATGGGTTGTACAATGTAGGAACAAAACACATATACATTTGCAATACACGGTAAAAGCAAAAAAAAATGTAACAATCTTCCGGATAAATTTCATATTAAACATAGGACACAAATGTCATTGTGTACCATATGGTGGAGAAACATCTTCCTTCTGACGTTTGTTTCCAACTATGTTGTAGTCGGTCAACCTCTTCATGCTATTGCGATATTTGGGTTTAAAAAAACTGAATAGGATGTATGTTTAGGGAGATTGAATATATCTCATGAAACTAAAAAAATTGAATATTGTTGTAGAATGGCATAAAACAGATTGATAGAAAGTTTGGACTAAAGTGAAGGAGAATAGGATGTATGTTTTAGGGAAACTAAGAATGAATTAGAGATCAAGGGGTTTATATAGAAAAATTTAGTAACTCTAAAACCGGATTAAATGATTTTTTAGGAGTTAATGTAATAAATGCTGATTGATTGATATGATATATTTTTCTCTAATGAACATATTCTACTACCGGATTAATTGTTTTTTAGTTAATGTGAGTAAACAAATAATCAGTTTTATAACAGGATTTATGCCAAATTGATTCTGTTATTTAGGCCATTAGTTATTTGCAGATTTTGACTTCAATGTATGTAATTGACTGAAATTGTGTTATTAATGCCATTAGTTATTTTCTATTTTGTTAATTATATTATTATATATATTTAATGACAAAAAAAATTGATTAATGCATATACAGATTTTGAATTCAATTGGTCAATTTTGGTATACTGTGCCATTTTATGAATGTTATATGAAGAGTTTTGTTCTTATGAACATAAAACTGAGTATGTTAATACTGTTGGTATATGAATGAATGATTGAGTATGTTAAAACTGAGTATGATAAAACCAAAGAGTTTTATGTTATATTGTTGGTATATGACTGAATGATTGAATGATTGATTATGTTAAAACTGAGTATGATAAAACCAAAGAGTTTTATGTAATTGATTGGACTGAGTATATGCTTTTCTATGGACAAAGTATATCTTTTCTGAAATTGGTCTATACTTTTATTTGTACCGAGTATATGTTTTATTTGTACTGAGTATATCCATTTCTATAACTGTCAGTTCTTTTTTTTCATTCTAACTTTTTTTTTTGGCTTTTGTTTTTCCCTTTGCTCATGTGTTTCTCTTTTTCTGCTGAACTGGAACATATATGTTTTGTGGATGCCAAGATTCTGTCTTTCTATTATGCTGCATCTCAGTATCATGCATTTTTTTTTTTGGATTGAATGTTTCTGAATTGTTGGTGAAATAAGTTATATGCTTTTGAAATTGGTTCATTGCTGATTGGTTATTCATGCAATTGCATGATTGGAATGATTCAGATACCCAGTTTTCTGTTTTGGCTGATTAGAAATTAGTTTTTATAGTAATAATTGAATATTTTGTTAGATTACTGAATATAATATGAACCATTTGAATATAACAAACATAATTCAGAATAAAAACTGAAATTTTATTAAGCCTTAAATCGGCAGCCAAGAATTCAGAATAGCTAACAGATTCCATAATTCCTAAATTGCTAACAGATTCATAAAAGCATTCGAATTTCATAAATAGCCAACAGAATTCATCCTTAGAATCATCTTTTAGAATGCTTCAATCTTTATTTTCTTCTTTCCTTTGCTGTCTTCTTCACAGCTTGTAACTTCATCAGACAGCTTTTTCTTTGGTTCTCTTTTAGTTGAATCTCCACAGCTTCAGATTTTGGCTTGTGTGGACTGCTTAAATCACCTTCTTGCGCAAAATCCGATTCCTGTTCAATAAATGAAATTAATTATATCCTTATAAATAGAATAATAATTTGTTTATCTATGTTAAAACATTATTTAAGTAATCAAACATCTACCTGTTGAGCATTTTCTAAACCTCCAAATTTGTTCACTAATATTGGATCAGCCGTGATTCTGGAAACAGTAAATGCTCCATTGTAAGGCCTTAATTGATCCTTTTTCTTTCCAACTTTGAATAAAAGGGCTTTGTCCAGTTCCATCGGCAAATCGGAACCATCGTCATGCTGCAATTTTGTTTTTTTTTTTTTGTTAAATACTAAACAACTATTTAACTATAAAACAATACCAATTTATTTATAGTATATTATTATTCAAACCTTCAACATATCTTGTAATACTTCTTCACACGATTTTCCAATGAGTTCATTTGCTATTTTGTCCCAGCAAAGAACTTGCATTATTCCAGTGTCGTCCACAATGAACATGTGTAGTTTGTACCTTTAATTGTGTAAATTAATTAATAAAAAATTTATAGTATAATTACATGCAAAAAAAAAAAATAATTTACTTAAATAATGTATGACTACCGAGTAGTTGCAAATGGTACTTCTTCTTTGCAATGGAAGCACCAAAAATTCGCCCCTTGCGGTTCGACCTTTCTAACGCAGGTCGGACATGAATCAACGTCAAGGATCGTCCCGTAGATCCAAGACATTTTTGGCTGAAAAAAATAAAAATTAGAACAAATATTAATATGGGCAAAACTATTAATATCAACGTCAAGGATCGTCCCGTAGATCCAATTAAAGTCAAAAGTTTGAAGACAATTGCCTCATTCAAATCATGAAATTCAGCAATGGTTCCAATTGGGGCCGAGCCTGATTGCAAGTCATTGAATACGCTCGACATGAAAGACCTAACATATTGGCTAGGTAACTCATTTGAGCGTTTGTGGGACTTGTACCTAATTAAAAAAAAAGAAAATAATGAGATAATATACATATATGTGTACTAAACACTATGTTTGTAACAAATATTTGAACGTTCACCTCTCCTTGAACTCAATAATTTCCGGTACATCAAATTTAGCAATCATCTTGGTTGCATCATAAGCATTGGCAATTCTCACAGACCCTATTAAATTATTCAATAGAATTAAGTTGTATATGAAATTTTAAATAATTAAAACGTATTTAAATTAATTTTAAAAATATACCATCATTCATGGATTTTGCTCGGCACATTTGAAGTATTATAACATTGTCCTCTCCCGCAGTGGACTGCTTCATTGCCTCGAGCAAAACATCCACATATTCTTCACATAGGGTGCAAAGTAATTGGCAGCCACTAAGATAATAAAAATAGGAACATTACATAAAGATTTTATAATATTTAGATAATTAAAATACATAGCAAAATTCTGAAATTTACACTTACCGAAAATCTTCAAGAAGAATGTCAATAAATCTCTTCTCTACCCCTCTCGACATTGCTTTTTGGACGCTTTGAAAGAACACAACTCGGCCAATGACATCTAGAATTCCATATATACGTACCTTTAGAAATAATTTAGTGCAAGAAAAGTCTAAATTAATTTTTTTTTTTAAAGTATATATATGTTACCTATTAGCCTTGAGGAGTCTATGCAAGATGGATCTGCTAGATCACCGAAATCCTTGAAATTAAACATGAACCTTGGGTAATCTTCATCATAGACCTCCTTAATTTCAGTTTCCTCGTTGAACGAAAGCTGCTCGTTTTTGGGAGTTGTTTTGAAGATGTTGTTATCAGCTTCAACTAAGAAGTTCTTTATTCCATATGTGTTGCCTTCGCCATTGATCAATAGTCCAAAATTTTCAACCAGTACGTCGGGTGCGGACGCATGGATTCTCTCGCCCTGAAAAAAAATAATTAAAAAAAATAATTAAAAATCATGTATTGGTGTATAAAAAAATAATAACAGAATATATGTCAAATAATTAATAAAGTAAAAAACATGATGTCTACCTTGATATCATGAAACACATTCTAAACTTGAATCTCTTTTCTTGGGATAAAACCTTATTAATCTCAGAATAGCAGTTTTGGTTTTGTTTTTGGCAAGATAAGTTAGATTATCAAAGTAGGAAGACATTTTTTAAATGAATTTTCTGTGGCTGAAAAACTGAAATGGGGGGAATAGCTGTTTGGGAACTGGAGTGATTAGAAATTGAAAAATGTTTTAGTATTTATAGGTTCTAAAAACGTGTGTGTATCCATGATTTCAGCTCCAAAATAATTGTGATAGTCAATTTTATTTATTTACATTATATTATGATTAATTTGGTTATAAATATAATTAAATTGCATGAGTAAAAAACGTTTTGTATCTCCATAATTTATGTGAAAAATAATTCTGCCTTGGTCAAATTTATTTAATTAGATCAAATTAATAATTAATGAGAATCTGACTTTTATTATATTTGTATATTGTTTGATATTTTATTTTTTCAATTTTTCCACATGATATCATTAATGTTTTTTTCTTTTTCTATATTGCAGGAGGATGTAAACAATTATGGAGCTGGAAATTGCATTTTTAAATTTATTTACTGTATTTTCAATCCAAAATAATGTGATTTTTTTTTTTTGTATTTTAATTAATTAATGTAATTCATTTATATTTTGGTCAAAAATTATGCTTAAATGGTCATGATTGCGCCCACTAAAACTGCCCACTAAAACTGAATTGAGACTGTCAACAGATATGAGATCAGACCTCAAAATATATATCTCATTTGAATATGTAAAGCAATTAAAAGGACTGATTAAAAATGTAAAGTTAATTAATGTAGGATCAATAAAAAAGTGTAACCGATTAAAAATTTATTAGGTATAATTTATTAGGTAAAATTTATTAATTTTATTTATTAGGTTTTATTTATTAGGTTTTATTAATTATTAGCTAGCAATTATATATATATAGATTCAATGTTTACTAAACAAACAATGACGATATATATATCAATGTAAAATTTACAAAAGAATGAACTAATAATAAATTAAATACCATTAATAGAATTATCTATTTTTTAATTTCAAAAATTGTACATTAAAAATAAAAATTTAATATTTTATATATTTAATTTTGATTTGACATTTCTTACAAAATTGGTAATAATATATTTGATACTCTTAATATTAAAATTAATTGATCAAATATTTTATTAATATATATATATATATATATATATATATATATTATCTATTAGATGTAACAAAAAAATAATAAAATTCAACAGTTAAGATAAACTTAACTAACCAACCAACCTCATGTTTGTACAATTATAATAAAATTCATCAATTAAAATAAACTTAACCAACCAACCTCATGTTTATACAATTGTTATACTATGTTTATACAATTATAATAAAATTCATCAATTAAAACAAACTTAACCAACCAACCTCGTGTTTATACAATGAGGTGTTGGTGCGATGGGTGTTTGGTTCGTTTTTCTCCGGCTGAGGGTGGGGTCGGCTGCTCGGGTGCTGGGTCGAGTTTAAAGGGTCTAACTCTAGTTAGGTGCGTAAGTTTCAGTTTCTGGTGTTTGTTTCTGGGAAGAGTTCCGGTTCGTATGGGTAGTCGGCCATTGATATTGCTGTCGTAATTGTTTGGCGTGTTCCCGACCGCGAGAAGGGCTTTGTCCTTTTTTTCTTTGTGTTGTGCTTTGTGTTTTGTGTTTTGTGGTGTTTTGTTAGTGTTTGGTGTGTTTGTTTGTTTGTTTTGTAGGTTGTGTTTTGTTTTCTTCTCCTTTGGATGAGCGTATTATTTTTCTGTGGGGAGTTAGTGTCAGTCTCCATTGTAGAGCTTTTATTTTTCTTTTTAGTGTTGTAGTGTGTGTTGCGGCATCTAGGCTGACCTCCATGAGCAGCTCCTATTCCGGTTGTCAGCCGGTTGTAATTATGTGTTTTTATTTTTCTCCTTTGTGGAGCTTTTATTTTTCTTTTTAGTGTTGTAGTGTGTTGGCATCTAGGTTGACCTCCCTGAGCAGATCCTATTCCGGTTGTCGGCCGGTTGTAATTATGTGTTTTTCGTTTATGAATCTATCGTTTTGAAAAAAAAACATCATGTTTATACAATTGTTATACTAGTAAATTTATATATTATTGTAACCTCCTATAATACACGCGTCGTATGCTGAACTTGTTATTTTATATATTTTTTATAATTTAGCTCGTTAAAATTCGAATTCAACATGGTATTGTTGATAAATGAGTAAAATTCGTGTTTGACTAATGACTCCTTTAATTAATTCGCCTCGCCTTGTTTAAACTTATGTATGAGTCACCATGCAAATTTATTTAGAAGATATTATTTATTTATTTATTTATTTATTTATTTATTTATTTTTCCGAATTTGTAAGAACCAAAGGTCAACTACATTGTGACAAAACACGGGTTGCATGCGCATTCCAAATTATTATCTGCATAAAAATGTAAATTGTAGACCATTGGTTCACTACAATATATTAATAACGAGCCAGCAGCCAACTCAACCATTATGAATACGACTTTAAGATGTAACATATATTGTTTTGGTGAAGCAAAAAAATGAATGGAAAAAGTGAGTTATTTTTTTATTTTATTTTTCAGAAACGATAGAGGATACTATAGATCAAAACACATAAATGTGCAAAGGTACAACTCCTAGCTGAATAATACAACCAATAGCTGAAAAACTAAGAAGATAGGTCAGAAGCCGCCTATAACCGAAACTAGCAACGCTAGAAACCAAAAGACATGACTCACGACCCGACTGACAATACAATCACTAAAAAACTACTACAAAGCCCTAATAGGAGAATAAAAGATAAAAAAGATCCTAAAAGGATAATACCCACTCACACTCAAACGCATACAGAGGTCAACGCCCCAAACCCACGAGACAAAACAGATCAAACAAACAAAAACAACCTAAAGCAAACCTAAGCAATAACAACTAAAAAAAGCGAGCCCTCCCTCAGCAGAACTCCGAACTGAACCAACTGACAAAGTCGAGTCCTATGAGAGATCCGAAGCACAAGAACCATGCCCGCCACTGCTTAATGCCTAGCAAATACGTAGACCCAAGTCCCGAACCAGTCCAAAAGCCGACCTGCTCTCCAACCGAAAGATGCCAAAAACGCCCCCCCAAGCCACCACCGCCCCGAAAACCGGCTAACACCACTAGTCAATTCTGGCAAGCTGGTCCTCCCCCGGACTCAACACCGGAGATCAGGGGAGAAGGGAGCAAGGACGACATCAATGCCCCATCATTCCGAAATAGCCGGTGCGAGCCACAAGCTCCCCTTCCAACCCCCAAAAAGAACCCCGACCAATTGCAATTGCAGCTCCAAAGTGCTGGCGGCAACCAAAGATTGCGGAGCAACACCTTCAAGAACATAGAAACAAGAATGGTCATCTGCAAAGGCCGATGAGGGGAGTCGCCTCGATTAGGTCGATGCAAGCGACCCGAGCCGCATCCCGCCACTGTCGCCGTACCCCACCCACCCCCACCACCCAGAAACGCTGGCGAATTTCAGGCGCGATTCGAAGACATTTGCCGAATACGTCCGTCAGCGACCCTTGGTCTGAGACGAAAGGAGATAACGCCGCAACCAAGGCCATGGATGAGCGGCATAGGGCTGTCCATCGGGAAGCTCGGTCAGCCGCTGAAGGAGGCACAAATCGAAGACACCGAAGACAAGGGTTTTTGGAGGATTTTGGGGAAGGTTACAGAAAGTGAGTAAAAAAATAGAACCTTTTTCTTCATGTGAATGGGTTTTAGACAATTAGATAAAAAAGGAATAACTAAAGTTGATATGATAAAAAATAATTAAATATGTTATAAAATGTGGGGAAGATAAAAAACACAGTATAAAAACCGGATATAAATTATAATCTTGCTTTTCTTTATTTTTTTCCGTACATACATTGCACTACTTCTCTTGCCTTTTATAGGCAAAATTCCATGCATTATTGATCATTTCCATGCATTATTGATTCACACTTTTTTATGCACTCACAAACTTCTATGCATTCACACATTTCTATACATTATGATATGATAAGGTGATAATGTTACTAGTGGTAAAATTCCACTTGTTTATAACACTCCCCCTTAGAATTACCACTATTAATTGTGCGTTTATGCTGCCTCGTTAAAAACCTTATCTGGAAAAACTCTGCGGGAAAAAAACCGACATAAGGAAAAAGAGTTCATCCGTTCATACTCCCCCTCGAGTTATCATCTGTGCAAATCCCGAAGATGTCTCATTCCAATATTGTGCACGTGCTTTCGAAATATTATCGTCGGAAGCGCCTTCGTAAATAAATCTACTGCATTATCGCTTGATCGAATGTATTGAACTTTGATTTGTTTGTTTCTTTCAAGCTCTTGAGCAAATGAGAAGAACTTTGGCGGGATATGTTTAGTTCTTGATTGGTCGAAAAAAAGTGTGTACTTTATATTTATTAGTGTATTTTTATATGCTTAAATTTATCGCACTTATATGTTTTTCGACTTATTTATTTAATAAAAGAATTCAAGTGCTATGATATATTTATGATTTATTTTCAGGATATTGAAGAGATAATTTGGACGACGGTACTTTGAACGCGAACTTATAAACGCTGAAGTATTAGGCACTCGAGACTGATTAATCAAGACCCATAATGGTTAGTGGGCGTATGATCACATTTTCTTAAACAAGGCCCAAATATGATTTTTGGAACCACTGCAGGAACTTGTGAAAGAAAAGAATGTTAAAAGATGAAGGGCCCACTAATGAGTATTTGGAAAGTAATTACCATTCAGCACGAAGAGGAATTTTTAACACACAGCCGCCACGCAAAAAAACGGAAGCATACGCGAACAGAGAACGGAGCAGACGCGAGGAATCGATCAAAAGCGGAGGGAGACCGCACCCGTACACGAGGGAGATAATTAATCTCTCTCTTTTATCTATCTTTTCCTTTTTATTTATTATGTTAGAGTAGATTCTATTCTAGTTCCGGGAATGTCGAACCCTACGACTTGACGATGTTTGATTGATTTTCTTGGTTGATTATTGAGTTATCTTTTTGGGATTGTTTGTGTTATTTTGAATAAGTAACCCTGATTTGTTGAGTCTTGTTTAGCTTAATCACCTAGACTAAGCTTTTCATATCTACTGCTAGATTCAAACTGTCAATTCGTAATTGTTGATGTGTTTAATCAATTAGAGGCTACCGGAAGATGGTAACTACCGGGATAACACAGCCTAATTAAGTGAATGAAAATTTCGCTACTTAAGCAAATGTGATCATACCACTAACCATTATGGGTCTTGATTAATCAGTCTTGAGTGCCTAATACTTCAACGTTTATAAGTTCGCGTTCAAAGTACCGTCGTCCAAATTATCTCTTCAATATCCTGAAAGTAAATCATAAATATATCATAGCACTTGAATTCCTTTTAATAAATAAATAAGTCGAAAAACATATTAGTGCGATAAATTTAAGCATATAAAAATACGCTAATAAATATAAAGTACACACTTTTTTCCCGACCAATCAATTCTGTCACTCTTAATGTATCCTTCTTTGGTTTGGGCGACACATCCTGCATTATCTTCGAATATCACCGTCGAGTCATTATTTTTCGATAGTCCAATGGCTTGTTGAGTATGTTGAGTCATGTTTCTAAGCCAGATGCTTTCTCTATTTGCTTCATGAAGTGCAATGATCTCAGCATGGTTTGAAGACGTCGAAACTAATGTTTGTTTCTGGGAACACCAAGAAAATGCAGTTCACAAATCGTGAAAACGTAGCCAGTTTGAGATCTTGCTTTATGGGGGTCTGATAGATATTCTGCATCTGCAAAACCGATCATTTCATGTTTTTTATCATTTGAGTAAAACAATCCCAAATCGATTTTCCCTTGGAGATAACAGAATATATGCTTGATTCCATTCCAATGTCTCCTCATAGGTGTCGAGTTATATCTTGCTAATAAGTTGGTAGTGGAAGCTATATCTGGTCTGGTGCAATTAACAAGATACATAAGAGCTCCTATTGCACTCATATATGGTATTTCAGGACCAAGTATTTCTTCATCTTCTTCACAAGGTCGAAATGGATCATTTTCAACATCTAATGTTCGATTGACCATTGGGGTACTAAGGGGATTAGCCTTGTCCATATTGAATCATTTCAATATTCTTTTAGTGTAATTAGATTGATGGAAAAATATCCCATTTTGGACTCGTTCTATTTGCAAGCCGAGACAATATTTGGTTTGTCCGAGATCTTTCATTACAAACTCGCCTTTCAGTAAAGTGACTGCTTCTTGGATTTCATTTGTAGTCTCAATAATATTAAGATCATCGACATAAACAAAAATTATCACAACTCCATCTTGTGATCTTTTTATAAAGGCACACGGGCATATTTAATTATTTATGTATCCCCGTTTTAGTAATTGTTCACTTAAACAATTATACCACATACACCCGGATTGTTTCAATCCATACAATGATCTTTGCAGTTTTATCGCATATAACTCTTTAGGTTTGGACTTTAGTGCTTCGGGTATTCTAATTACTTCTGGAATTTTCATATAAATGTCAGCATCTAGCGATCCATATAAGTAAGCAGTCACAACATCCATGAGACGCATCTCAAGATTTTCATTGATGGCTAAACTAATCAAGTATCTGAAAGTAATTGCATCCATAACAGGGGAATATGTTTCATCTTAATCGATCCCAGGCCTCTGGGAGAATCCCTGTGCTACAATGCGAGCTTTATATCTTGTGATCTCATTTTTCACATTTCTTTTTCTGACAAAAACCCATCTGTATCCAATAGGTTTTATGTCTTTCGGTATAATGGTAATAGGTCCAAAAACCTTTCGTTTATTAAGTGAATCTAACTCGGATTGAATAGCACCTTTCCACTTGTCCCAATCATGTATTTTCTGACATTCAATCATAGATTTTGGTTCAGGATCCTCAAACTCTTTGTCAATTTTTTGTGATACCATATATGCGAATGCATCATCAATATTTATGATCTCATCACGCTTCCAAAGATTCCCATTGTTTACGTAATTGATGGAGATTTTAATATTTTCATTTCGTCCCAAAAATTTTCCATCATCTTGATTCTTTTTCAAATTCGAGTTATGAATTTCTCTTTTCTTTCGAGGATTCTTATCTTTAGACCCCACTGGTCTTCCTTTTTTTAAGCGAGTCTTTAACGCATTTGCCATATCGTCATTTGCCATTTCTTTTGGAATCTCAATTCGAGCAGGGGCATTTACGGCTGCCACATGTGATTTGGTCACCCTTTTAATCAGTAAATGCATCTGACAATTGATTTGCAATATTCTGCAGATGTATGATCTTTTGAACTTCTTGCTCTCTTTGTTTGGTGGGAGGATCAAGATATGAGAGTGATGATGTTTTCCATTCAATATTTCTCTCAATTGACTTTTCATTCCCACCTAAGGGGGAAACAATTCTTCATTAAAATGACAATCATCAAACCGAGTTGTAAAAACGTCACCTATTTTTGGCTCAAGGTATTTGATTATTGATGGAGATTCATATCCAACATATATCCCCAACCTTCTTTGAGGCCTATTTTTGTACGTTGGGGCGGAGCAATTGGTACATACACTGCACAACCAAAAACTCTTATATGTGCAATATTTGGTTCTCGACCATATGCCAACTGTAATGGCGAGTATGTATGGTGTGCACTTGGTCTTATTCGAATTAGATCATCTGTATGCAGAATCGCATGTCCCCATACTGAAGTGGGGAGTTTTGTCCTCATTATCAATGGTCTAGCTATAAGCTGCAGTCGTTTAATCAATGATTATGCTAGACCATTTTGAGTGTGAACATGTGCCACAGGATGTTCAACATCAATTCTCACTGCCATACAATAATCATTAAATGCTTGAGATGTAAACTCTCCGGCATTGTCAAGTCTGACTCTTTTTATAATATAATCTGGGAATTGAGCCCTTAATTTAAGAAGCTGGGCAAGTAATTTAGCAAATGCCACATTTCTAGTGGATAACAAACTGACGTGAGACCATCTACTAGAGGCATCAATTAACACCATAAAATATTTGAATGGACCACAAGGTGGATGAAGAGGTCCACATATATCACCATGAATTCTTTCTAAAAATAATGGTGATTCATGTCTGATTTTAGTATGTGATGGTCTCATTATCAACTTCTATTGAGAACATGAGGCACATGTCAATTCATGTGTTTGCAATATCCTCTGATTTTTTAATGGATGCCCACTAGAAGTTTCAATAATTTTTCACATCATTATCGAGCCAGGATGACCAAGTCGATCATGCCAAAGTTTAAACATTTCATTCGTCTTTGAATTTGTTGCAGCATAAGCCTCGATCATATTAATTTGGGTGTAATATAAACCCGAGGATAGAACAGGTAACCTCTCCAAAACACATTTATTTCCCGCATTATATGAGGTAATGCAAAGATATTCAACTCCCCCTTTATTCATTGTTTCAACGTGGTATCCGTTCATTTGGATATCTTTAAAACTCAACAAGTTTCTTGTTGATTTTGGGGAGAATAATGCATCATTCAATGTAAATTTTGTACCTCCCATCATAAAAAATAAACTAAATTGCAAAAACTAGCCACTAACTTAGACGAGTTGGCAGTTTTAGCCACCTTCTTTCCATTTTGGCACTTTTAGCCAAAACATTTTAAAAAATCGGTCTTTCTACCCAAATCCGGCCGAAGTCGTCGGAACTCCGCCTGAGAACACCGAAAATGCCAGCGTGGAACTACACGTGGACAACTTAATCCACCTCAGCTCATCTGTCTATAAATACCCCTTCCACGCGTATCACCCTCACATTTTACAGAAAAAAATTGGGGAAAAATCGGGCCCAATTCTCTCAATTTCTCTCTAATACTCTCTCCCTCCCCAATTCTCATCTCCCTCATCTATCTACAAAAAAAAAAAAAAAAACAGAAAAATCCTACAAAAATACAGAAAAAAAATCGAGTTCATAACATATACCAACCTTCAAGTCCACAATAATTGAAAAGTAAATAGAAATCGATACATACCATGGCTGATTGGGGACTCTTTTGCTTCTTGTCGACTTGAATATGGCGGCCTTCTGGAACGATAAATGAGATTCGTAACGATAATGGCGAAGCACAATGAAGGGTCTGTTTTGTGTTCACTGATTTATTGAGGTTACGTGCTTTTCACTTTTTAGCTTTTTGTGAGTCCGTAACTCTCCTTGTTGGTGCTTCCTGGGCGCAATAAAGTCTATATGTGGATCTTGTAAATTGTATTACAATATTACATTTAATGCAAGTGTAAGCGTCCTGGTCCGGTTTGGATGGATAGATCTTGGTCCTCGCCGGTAGAACGCCGGAAACCTGCAAATAACTCTCACACCGGGGGTTGTGCCCGGTGAAGAGCCTCCGATGCTTAAGTCAGTATGTGTGTGAGTATACTGTAATTTAAGAGAATGAATAGAATGTGTTTGGGAAGAAAGGCTCACCCCCTTTATATAGGGGTGAGATACCTGCCCTAAGAGCTGCCTGGATGAGGTGAGCTGGCTGCCCAAGCTGCCCGTCCGTACTCTGACACGCCGCACACATGTCAGAGGTGGCGCAGGACGTTGGGAGTTGTCAGAGGTAGTTATCACCATCACCCAATACATTGTCGACACGTGTTTCCCCAGCACATGGGGTAAATATTCTCTGGAGATTTTAGTCAGAGGCTCCTACGCGCGCCTATGATACACGCGCCCATAACTAGGTCGATTACGAATTCCTCGAAGCGATCACCCTGCTGGGATCGACTAGCTTGCTCGATCATTAGTCTGGTCGAGCGATGGATTGCTTCTTCATTAGTCTGGTCGAACGATGGATTGCTCGATCATTAGTCTGGTCGAGCGATGGATTGCTCGATCATTAGTCTGGTCGATTCCCTGAATGTTCGATCTTCCCGCCTTTTGGCTCGGCTCCCTCTTGGTTTAACCTTCTCGACCGACCCAGAAGACCGGTTTAGCTTTGTGTATATGATATCCCATATCATCTAGTCCCCCACACTCTGGTCGAGTCTGGACGACTCGATCTAAGAGTGAATTGGTTTTTATCGACCTCCCCGATGATTCGTCATTCAATATCGACCAGGTAATAGGTTTCCCGCTCACATTTTCAAATAATTTTCCATTAATTGCCAGTAATAAAGTCGTCTGTTTCAAGTCCTTTCTGTCGCTCCTGCTTTTTCGCCACGCGTCACGCCTGTTCGCGTGTGTCAGGTACTTTAATGATGGCGCCCCCTCGCATAACGTGCCCACTTGGAGTACCGTGTAATTTAATTTTTCCGCCGCACGATTCCACTTTAATCTGACGGTCCTCCTTTTTCACCCTTTAAACTCTCCAAGGTATAAAACCGGTACTTAGCAGAATTTCAGACTTTTTCCACCTTCATCTCTCCCAAATTTCTTTGCATTCAAAGTTCTCTCTGCAAAAAATCCTAGCTTCCGTCGGCGATTTTTCTTGCAATCTTCAAGTTTTCCCGATTCTCTCCTTCGTGATTATGAGTAAGTTGTTTTTCTCCTGATTTTGTACTTCCTGTATCTGCGCTTTTGTGTTTTGAGAAATTTTTTCTCTCTTTTCTTTTTCGAATTGGGTATCTGAAGTTTGCTGATTGAATGTTTTGAATCTGTGCATTGAAATTTTGTGTTTGTCTGTTGATCGTTGTAGATTTCGCTCTTCCCCTTTGAAATTCTCTCGAAATCCCTGTTACTTTTCTTCAAAATAGCCCCTTTCGTGGAACCCTAATTTTTAAAACCTTCTCCTCCTACCCTTCTCCTTTTTTGCCAAAATTCCTCTTTTTGATATTGTTCCTCTCTACTTTTGTTTTCAGATCCTGCTACCTCGACCACCTCCTCTGGTTCAGTTGATATCTTGCCTTCCGCACTTGAAGCCGTTCCTCTCTCGATTCTTCGCCCCGGTGATACTGTTCCTACCCGTGTCTTCACAGCTCGTGTTGCTTCTTCCAACTCCGGTGACACCATGGATAACATTCCCCTCCGCAGCCGTCGACCTCCTCTTGGTGCGCTAGATGAGCCAGAGGAGGACGAGGTTATTTCTCCACAACCAACTGCTCCTCCCCCTTCAAATTCTCCCCCTGAACAGTCCTCGACCAAAAAACTTTCCAAGCGCTCATCTTCTACTACCCTTTCTCATCCTTGGTTTAACCCTGACAAAATCGGCCAACCTCTTGGTTGGGCGTTCATTAGATCTTTCCCTTCCGACCGGTATGATCATCCTCCGCGAGACTGTTACCCTTTCTTCGAGGTCCAGTTTAAGCTCGGGTTACGTTTTCCTTTGAACCGTGATATAATCCGCATCTGCGAGTGGTTCTCGCTTCCCTTGCATCAACTTCCTCCTAATGCCATCCGTTTCATCACCACTTTCATCATCCTTTGTCACATCCGTCTAGGTCGATTCGACCTAGACTTCTTCCATTATTGTTACTGCCCCTCTAAACTGGGCCGGGGTCTCAACTTGAAAAGCCGCAATGGTGCGCACTTCATTAATGACATCCCCTCCAACCTTCCCAAGTGGAGCGATAAGTTCATTTTCATTCGACCTGACGTCCCTTTACCTTGGCCTTCCGTTCCTTGGGTCAAGGATGTTTCGAAAGAGGCAGCCTCGGCTCCTCCAGCAAACCCCCTCTTCGACCAACGGATCCATACCTGGTATTCCAAGACCGTTGCGTCTGAAAAACTTCTCTGTGATGACAATCTTCTTCACTTCTGTGGTCTACTTACCCACAAAACCTTCTCTCCTCCTACTGAGGAGATTCTCGATCTTGTTCGCATTGACAACGATCCAGGTAATTCTCAACACAGTTGCTCGAATGTTTACTTGTATGCTCCTGTTTCTGTCGAAGTGAAAAACTGATATTTATCTTGGTTTCTCTACTGTACTCGTGTAGAGGCTTCCTAGTTTTAACATCCCCCAGAGGAGAGTTCCTCTAAAGAATAAATCGGGGGCTGCCGTCGGATCGACCAGCGATAAACTCGATGGCTCGACCAGCTCCGGCGGATCTCGGCCAGTGTCATAGCAACAATCGCCCCCACGGCAAACTCCACCGCCTCCTCCTCGATCGCCCCTGCGACAAACTCTTCCTCCTCTGCCGCCGCCCAAGGGAACACAACAACCACAACAACAAAAGCAGCTACAACAACAAAAACAGCAACAACAGCAACCACACCAGTCACAGCAGCCCTTTCCGCCCAAACACCAGCAGCAACAGCACCCATCCGCCTCTCAATCGACCACAAAATCCTCAAACTTTTCGAAAACCGTCGATCACAAACCTAAGACCAGTGATCGTCAAAGAACCGTCGACCGCCATCAGAAAGCCGACAGCCGCCATTAGAAGACAGGTCCATGAAACTCCCCGCCCAAAGCCAACCTTCAAGGCAGAACTGTCGATAAAGCCTCCGAACCTAACACATCCTCCAAAACCAAAACCCAAGAAAAACTGCCCCTCACCCACCAATCTTCCAAAACCACTCTTGTCGTATCGACCAAAGCTCTGGTCGAATCCGGAAATCGTGATGACGGGGGGCGCGAGTCAGTCTTGGGCAAACGCCCTCGAACTGAGCAAAGCGAGGTCGTTGTCAAGCGGGGGCGCACTGGCTATCTTCCTCCTGATCCGTTAGCCCCAAAACCGACCTCTCTCTTGTCGGCCTCCGCTAATGAGGTGGCCGACCGCCTCGAGGGTGCCCTCCTCGAGGATGATCGCAAAAAAGCCAGCATCACCCTGCCCGAGGTTGGCGATAAACTCGTGCAGTGGTTTGCTCAGGTATTACTCCTCTACTCTACATTGGTTCTTCTCATTTTTCTTTGTCGATACATACGTTGAATTGCCTTGTCTTCTTTGTTGATAGGTCTTGGTTGATTTTTTGCCTCTGGCCAAGGAAGCTCGGGACAGCTCGGGCAAGTCGATCAAAGGTCTCGAGAGCACCATCGGCTATCTGCAGGATAAAAATTCAACCCTCCTGCAGCATAATACCAAACTCCACGAGACGCAAATAGAACAGAAGACTGAGTTCGACGTCAAGATTAGATCTCTCGACGAAGAGCTCAGTAATAAAGGAAAGGCTCTTGCTGAGAGAGATGCTGCTCTCGCGGCCAAGGAAGCCGCAGTGGCGGAAAAAGAGGCCGCCCTGAAAGAAAGGGAGGCTCTACTGGAGCAAGAACGGGTTGCTCGAGCTGGAGCAGAAAAGGCTCGTGCTGAGGCAGAACATGCTCGAGCAGAGGCGGAGAAGGCTCGAGCTGAAGCAGATAAGGCTCGGGCAGATCTGGAGGCCCTTGTGGCCAAAGAGAGGGCTGCCTATGCCGACCAGAAGCAACGCTATGCAAATGCCACTGCTCTTCGAGCAAGGCAGATGCTCTGGGCGACCACAACGGGGCAGCTCTTCCTCCGTGAGCATCGCGCACAAGTGGTGGCTGACTTCATGCAGTCGCCGCAGTATCTGAAGGAGTTGCAAGATTTCGGGGTGGACTGCTTTCAGTTTGCCCTGCAAAAGGCCGGGGAGCAGATCGCTGAGAACGATTTCGAGCAGCTCGACCCCGTGGCTATTTGGGATGCTTTGCCCAAAGTGCCCTCGAGCTTCTGCGGGGACCCTTCCCTGCCACTCGAGCATGAATGACCAGCATGAATGGTGGTCAGGGCAACTCGAGAGAACCTTGTCTCGATCGGACGTGCTAAAGAAAACATTCGCTTTGCCCGATGGCGTTACTCCTCCGACTTCTATGTTGATCGCAACGGCGGAGTCTATCAAACGACGCCCACTTAATGAAGCCTGCGACTCGACCTCTGGAACCAGTCACCATCCCGATCCTAATGCCAGCTCGAGCAACGCTGACTCCGTCGCTGCTCCTCCATCTTAGCGTTGTATTTTTCACTTTATCTTTCTTGAATTCAAACTATGTACTTTAACGGGTTTTGTAATAATCTCGAAATAGAAATGTTTTGTTTTTAACTTGTTTTGATCTTCAATAATGCTTATTGGTGATTCTGACTTGATATCTTCATTATGGCACCTTGCGACCACTTAGATAGCTTAATCTTATCGTACACACGTATACACTTGCCCACCCTTGGGGGTGGTCGAGACATACGATCGTCCGGCCTCGTGGCCTTGAACACGACGGGTTTTAAATTTTTAAACACATGCCCACCCCTGGAGGTGGTCGAAGCGTGCGACCGTCCAGCCTCATGACCTTAAACATGACGGGTTTTAAATTTTTAAACACATGCCCACCCCTGGAGGTGGTCGAAGCATGCGACCGTCCAGCCTCATGGCCTTAAACATGACGGGTTTTTTTAAATTTTTAAACACATGCCCACCCCTGGAGGTGGTCGAAGCATGCGACCGTCCAGCCTCGTGGCCTTATACATGATGGATTTTGAATTTTCGAACACATGCCCACCCTTGAAGGTGGTCGACGCATGCGACCGTCCAGCCTCATGGCCTTAATCATGACGGGTTTTCTGCACCGTTGGACTTCTCTTCTATACCCATGTTTTCGTGTTCACTTTCCAATCTTGAAGTTGCACCCGTCCTAGTGCTCATGCCTTCGTGTTTCCCCACCCGGTTATGTGGTCTCCCTTTGGTCTTCACACTTGTTCACCCCAAGGAATGTTCTAAACATGAGGTCTTCGACCAGCCTGCCCACCCCAAGGAATGTTCTAAACAAGCGACCACCCAGCCCGATGGCCTTATTCATGGTGGGTTTTGATCTTCACACTTGCCCACCCTTAGGAATGTTCTAAACAGGAGGTCTTCGACCAGCCTACCCACCCCAAGGAATGTTCTAAACAAGCGATCGCCCAGCCCGAGGGCCTTATTCATGGTGGGTTTTGGTCTTCACACTTGCCCACTTCAAGGAATGTTCTAAACAGGAGGTCTTCGACCAGCCTGCCCACCCCAAGGAATGTTCTA